>JAHKKF010537763.1:6416-18870 GCA_019740295.1 Labeo calbasu
CAAATATCTAAGTTGTTACTTAGTACAACTTAACATTTCAAGTTGACTAAACTTATTTTAGCTGACTGAACTTAAAATTTTAAGGCAGCAGGGTAACACATTATTTTAAGCTGACTCAACAAATTGTGCTTTTTATTTTTTACAGTGTACTTACATTGATAAAATATCTGCATGTAATTACATATGTAATTAATTTCTGTTGACCCATCCCTTACAACTTAACCCACCCTTAACCATCTGTGGTCTCAGGGGGTTTTGGAGCCCTGGAAAAGTTTTGACATGGCCTGACATTTGTGCTTTTTTCAGTATCTTAAAAACATACAGTGCCATGTGAAACTTTGGGAACCCCTTGAGGATCTGTGAAAATGCGAATAATTTTAATAAAATAAGAGAGATCAAATAAGACAGATTTCTGTTTTTCAGAAAAAAAGATCGTGCTGATTCTTCAGTTTTCCAGCATCTTTTGCATATTTGAACCCTTTCCAGCAGTCACTGTATAATGTTTAAGATCCATCTTTTTACACTGAGGACAATTGAGGGACTCAACACAACTATTAAAAAAAGGTTGAAACATTCACTGGTGCTCCAGAAGGAAACAGGGATGCATTAAGAGTCGGGGGGTGAAAACTTTTGAACAGGATAAAGATGTCCAATTTTTCTTATTTTGTTGAAATATCTTTTTTTTTTCATTTAGTTCTGCCCTTCAGAAGCAACAGAAGATATCTGCATATTTCCCGAAAGACAAATTAAGTACAATTTACCTTGATCTTCAAATACAGAAAGTTTTCACCTCCCGGCTCTTAATGCATCATGTTTCCTTCTGGAGCATCAGTGAATGTTTGAACCTTTTTTAAAAGTTGTTCAAATATGCAGAAGATGCTGGAAAACTGAAGAATCTACAGGACCTGGAGGATTTTTCCGAAGAACAGTGCGCAGTTCAAAAAAAGCTCAAAAGCACATAATTTATTTAAAACTGAATCTTTTGTAACATTATAAGTTTATTTACTTTATTCACTTTTGATGAATTTAATGCATCCTTGCTAAATAAAAGTATTAATGTCTTTAAAAAAGTCTTTCTGACCCAAACTACTTGGAACAGTAGTGTACAAACTGTCTTGAAAATGTGCTGAATTTCAACATGAACTTGCAAAATGCATTGTTTTTTCCTTTGAAAGCTTCATTTCAGATGTAGTATGTGACTTTTTTGCCTCTACATTTGGTCAACAACACATTACTACACACCTCATGCCTCCAGTCCTCCCTCGAACTCCCACTCTAATTGGCCTTTCAATGTCGCTTCGCAATGATGTATTGGTTCATGCTGCCCAATCAATGTTGGCCTAATTAAATCCTGTTAATCATCATCTTATCACAACTTATTCTCACAACTTCACTTTAAAAGCATGTTCTGGGCTCAATACCAGTTAAGCTCTATCGGCAACATCGGTGGAGTGCCAATTAATTATTTTCGACATGTCCATTAATTCATAAAAACATCGTGTTACAGTAATGTAATGCATGTCTATGGGGCAAAACATTCTAGAGGCTTGAAAAAAGATAACAGTATAATTATGCAATTTTTCTCTATATAAAAATATATGTTGAGTCGTAAAGTTGACATCCTTTCTAAGGTGAGACTGCTGTACTGGTTTGATGAACATATTTATTGCCGTCTTTCCCCATAGAAATCAATCCAAAATATGATTTCTCTTGTGGTATTATTATAGTTATGAGCTTCTGAAGTCTATAATCTAAAAATGCAGAAAGGTTTTAGTGATGGTTAGATTTAGGTGACAGAAAATTTTTGAGAAAATAGAGGGAGTGTGACTATGCAACTAACCATTTGCAGTTAGATGTGTGAACTGCTTTTCATTTTAGCACTTTAATTACTGTCATTTTTTTTTACCTTAAAAATGCAGCTAAGTAAACCCACGCACAAACGAGCATGAGCTTTACATGTCACTGCTTATAGGCTTCTTTTCTGGCTCAATCCTGCAGCGCTGTGTCATTGTTAAATTTAACTTTCCCGCTGTCATTCACATGGAGACCCCATGACCAACACAATTAGCCTTTCACACAAATTCGAAGAAAATTGGAGAAAGCAAATGAAGTGGAGCCCTAAGTGACCAAACAGAATTAAACAAAATGATTTAAATTACCTCAGCTCTTCATAAAGCTGTATTAGGTCAGGCTTATCTACTTGTGAGATAGTTTTATTGGTAGAGCTAAATTGTAGGCATGTTAAGAGAAAAGGCCAGGATAGAGGGCCAATAAAGAGGTGGGCAGATAAGCGGGGAGACGAGTGAGCGCAGTGATGTGTGAAATGAGAGAGAGAGAGAGAGTGAGTGCAGACTGACTTGACAAGGTGGCTTAAAGCCATGACAGGATGAAAAAAGAAAAGGAGAAAAAGAGAAAGTGAGAGAGGGAGAGTTCAAATCTCTCAAGATTAAATATTGAAAGTTGTTTTGGCATGATAAAGAAGGTATTTTATCAAAGCATTAGTAGAGATCACAATAGGTTTATCAACATTAAGATGCTTAGACTATCTTTTACATGGCTTTCCAGAACACTTCATTGTGATTGGACAATTGCAGCATTATGCAATTTTTTTTTTGTCTAATGACACTGCATAATTGTATAACTGTCACAATTTTTACTCTATTTCTTCAAAATAATAACTACACTACCTATAATCCTGAAGAGAGATTAGCCAATCAGAAGTCACTTAACAAAAACTGTGCTTAAAGAACCCAGCAACCTCCCATTAAGCATTGCAGATATATTTGCATATAATATGTAATAAACTTAAAATATATTGTGTTATACTCTGTTAAACTTTATACTATCATGTTTTCATTTAAAGGGGTCATCGGATGCAAAATTCACTTTTACATAAATTTGTGTTGGCAGTATGTGTACACATCCACCCTATAATGATAAAAATCCACCCAGTGCTTTTTGAAAATCTTTCTCAAATCAAGCTATTCTCAGATTCTTGGCTGTGTGACGTCACACAGACCCAGGTCGCTCCCATGATTGTTGATTAACACTAGTGTTTTACCTTAGACGCACCCTGAGTGAGCTGTAAACTGTCTGCCACTGTTTCAACACCAGAGCAGTAGACAAAAATGTCTCCTAAGCAAGTGAGGTTTTTTGTTGTTGGATGTAATAATGAACATAGCAGTCGTCATTTACTCCCGACATCTGAGCCGCTGAAGATGCAGAGGATTACTTTTGTTTTTGAAGGGAACGCACCCCGATCTGCCTATAAACGCCTATGTTTGCGCAAATCATTCGGGATGCAGTTTCACCTACAGCAGAAGTGATTATATTATAATTTTTTTTATGAATCTTTGCAAATGGCCTTTCCCAAAGTTTACAGTCTCTCAGAGAACTGTTCTCACCCCATGGAAGAGAGGGGCGGGGTGAGCAGAGCTCATTAGCATTTAAAGGGACAAGCACTGAAATGACTCACTGTGAACAGAGCTGTTTTTGACAGTGTAAAAAGGGTGTTGTTTTACACTTATGGAAAATGGACATCCAGTGACACCTTTAATTAAACTGTGGTCACATTCGTGGGCAACATGGCCAGTTTGGATAACCAATCAATATTTTGTAATAATCTTCAAATATATTGTATGTTATACTTTGTTATACTTTATATTATAATATCATTATTTTCATTTAATTAAATTGCGGTCACATTTGTGGTCAACATGGCACATTTTGCAGAACCAGTTACAAAATCTTTGTGGAGAGAATTTGCCCTCACACAAAAATTCCAGACTGCGTGGATTCCTATAAAATGAGTGAATTTTGCCTGCAAAAATCAGCTGAAGAATGGTGCACGACTGCATTTGCTTTTTGTGATGAGTAGCTCATTTTCTCGCAAAAGGGATAGTTCAGCCATAAATGAAAATTACTCCATGATTTACCCACCCTCAAGCCATCCTAGGTGTATATGACTTTCTTCTGTCAGGCGAATATAATCAGAGTTATAGTAAAAAAAAAATGTACTGGCTCTTCTAAGATTTATAATGGCAGTGAATTGCTGTTGAGATTTTGAAATCCAATAAAGTGCATCCATAGATCATAAAAAGTGCTCCACACGGCTCTGAGAGGTTAACAAAGGCATTCTGAAGCAAACTGATTTGTTTGATTGTAAGAAAAATATCAATATTTAAAACTTTATAAACTGTAATCACTAGCTTCCGCTAACTGTTGTACGTTCCAGCAGATGACATAGCATGTAGACGTAGCATAAGCTTGGGTGAGAATATGCCAGTCTTGCGTGAAATAAGTTGTGTTTACAGCAAAGGAAAACCGTTCTCCTCTGACATTTTTCTTTACAAATCCTCGTTTTATACTTCTAATTCATGACCAAAGCTTACGCTATGCCTACGTCATACGTCATCCACTGGAACACCACTTTCATGAATGCGTGTACAACAGTTAGCAGAAGCTAGAAATTACAGTTTATAAAGTTTCAAATATGAATATTTTTCACACAAATGGATCAATTCACTTTAGAAGGCCTTTAATAACCTCCCGGAGTTGTGTGGAGCACTTTTCATGATGGATGGACACACTTTATTGGACTTCAAAATCTCAACAGCCATTCACTGCCATTATAAAGCTTGCAGAGCCAGGACATTTTTTAAATATAACTCCGACTGTATTCATTGTATTTGTCTGAATGAAGGAAGTCATATACAGCTAGGATGGCTTGAGAGTAAGTAAATCATGGGGTAATTTTCAATTTTGGGTGGACTATCGTTGCAATAAAAAATGATCCATCTAGCCTTAAACATTCAAATGCAGGCACCTGAGGTGTGTGTCCAGATTTTTTATTAAGGCAAGGCAAACTGAACGACTGCATATGCACTGAAATACACATCCAAAGACAAGTATGCATGCACATCGATACAGCTACTGACAATCCAGTGGAAACGTGAGAGGCAAATGAAGAGGAAGCACCCAATAACCCGAAGCTTTCCACATGGACAGAGTGTACTGTACGTGTGTGTTTAAAAGGAGCCGAGAGTGAGCGAAGCACTGGAGAACTTCATATGCCTGCGTACCTGTGGCAAGCATGGAATATTTCAACAAACAAGGAACAGACCTTCTGTATGAGCTCCTGTGTGTGTGTAAGTGGTGGCAGAAAGCCAAGCCTTGACTGATGTTCCATTCTGAAAACATTTATGTTGACCTGCTAATGCCAACCATGCCGTCGTTCAAAGAGAGCGCTAAAGAAACACAGAGAAAAAGACAGAGAATTCAAAGACACTCCTACAAATAAAGCTTCCAATTAGGACCAAAGGGCTTTACCAGTCTGATGTCATTGGAGAAGTTTTTTAGTTTCAACAAAGAACTTGTTATTCCCCAGTTCTTCAGAAAACCACCTGTATACTGGTGTTTCAACAAACTCAGAAACAAATACACTGATCTGAAAAGCGTTAAGAAGTTTTAAACATCAAGACTCTCCAAAAAAACCCAGATAATCTTTATCTCTAAAGGGATAGCTTACCCAAAAATGAATATTACCTCATGATTTACTCACCCTCAAGCCATTCTAGATGTATATGACTTCTTCTTTTAAACGAATACAATCGGAGTTAAATTAAAAAAAAATCTGGCTCTTCCAAGCTTTATAATGGCAGTGAATGGGTGTTGAGATTTTGAATCCCAAAAAAGTGCATCCATCCATCATAAAAAGTGCTCCAAACAGCTTCAGGGGTTAATAAAGGCCTTCTGAAGCAATGCGTAAGATACGTTAAATAAAAAGTGTTTTGGTATGTGACACATAAACATAAAACCACTTTCAACTTCTAGAGAAGAAAAGTCACAGCTGTACCTTTCAATAAATCCATTCATTTCCTCTTAACAAAAAAGAGACAGCACCTTGTGACACCATCACGCTCTGACTAGAGAGCAGGTTGAATTTGTGGTGATCACATAGCCCGCAAGTGTATCAAAACCAAAATGCCACACATGAGCTTCCAGGAAATATGGTCTTTACACACACACACACTAATGAAAGCGTCCGAGCACAGACTTGCACGCACACCCCCACACGCTCCTGCTGTTAGCAAACAGAGTGTAACAGGGGTGAAGAGCTCATGAATAGAGTTCCAGCTACCTGCTGTGCATTTCAATTCCAGAACAAGACTCGAGGAGGAAAGAGAACAGAGGGCATCATCCCTCACCTCTGCACTTTGTGTATGCCTAACAACCTCTATTTCCTAAAACCCAGGAAATCATCTCTTTTCATAAGATGAAATCCTGGATCAAGCCCGATCTGTTCTGCCTGGACGAACCCAAGAGCTGGCAGCAAGCTGTGCCGCCCCATGTATAAAGAGGGAAAGGCAAGTGTTTACTGATTTGGAACGTCACTTGCCTGCAGAGATGATTAGATCTTTGTGCTTCTATTATAAGATATGTTACGCTGGCATGTATTTTACGTAAGCCTGACATACTGTCTTATATGATTAACCTACATTTTCCTGCGATGTCTTGTGGGTTCATAATTGTATAATGTAATCCCACAATTGTTTTTTTTTTTAAAGGGATAGTTCAGCGGAAAATTACAATTTTGTCCTTAATTACTCACTCTCATGTTGTTCTAAACCTGTAAGACCTTCTTCAAGTTCTTTGAAGAAGCCTGCTTTCTGACGATGCATAGACAGCAACACAACTGACACGTTCAAGACCTAGAAATGTGGTAAGTACATTGTTAAAATAGTCCATGTGAGATGAGTAGGTGAGTAATTAATGCCAATTTATTTTTTCAATTTTCACTATCCCTTTAACTGCTGCTGCCCAGTGTTACATTAGTGCAGTTATAGAAGGGATATTACTACAGTTAATTAGACGTTCAAACGCGTAGTGCTGAAACCCTATTGTAATCACAGATCACAGATTAGCGATCTCCACGTAAAACTGATCGTGCAGACCAAACCGTAAGTCATAGAGATTTAAAACTTGGAGGGATGGTAGTACTCACACCACCTACAATGTGACCAAGTCTCGCCCCAATCAGCCTGACGGGGGTGCTACAGCGAACTAAAGTATGAAATTGACCTCCTAAACCATCAGTCACAGGTTCAAGTGTCTTGGAATCCTTGGCTCATAGTGGAAACGCAGAAAGATTCTTTAGACAGTGAATATTAATAATTCTCCAAAAAAGTTGTGAACTTCTGACTCACCGTTGCAACGTGACGCCGAAACGTACGAAAGGACCAGGGCCACTTTTAGTAAAACTCAGAACACTTATGTAGGAGCTCAATCTAAGGTCGCAGGGAAAAAATTGTGGAGCTTGGCCACTTGGTGGTGCTATTAGAGGCTATAACTGCGCAACCATTTGTTCTGGAACTTGGAAACATGGAAATCGCTGTGCATGGTCTTGGTCTAAAGGGTCACAAGTGTCTATAAGGACATTTGCGTATCTCAAAAGACATGGTCGCCATTGGCCGACGAAGTTTAAGCACCTGTTAGACAAGGTTTCGGAACGAAACTCTTTAGGCCTGTTCGACTCACGGCCCCAAAAGTCTGAGAGAAATTTGAAAGAAATTGGCCACTGGGAGGGGCGATAACGATGTTGCGAGGTTTTTCACACATACATGCGATATTCATATCATATGATAGAACTCCTCATTCTGGACAACTTTGCCTCTAGAACCACTGCTGTCAATTGTTTGTTTAATTATTGAGAAGATGAAGAAGAAAAAAAAAAAGAAAGAAACACTGCAGTACAATTCTCTGGACTCTCTATATCAATAATTATCAAAAAATGTTGAAATTTATGCTTTGGGAAGCTGTAACAGGGTCTTTCAGAAATGGGGCCTGTCCAAATGTACCCAAAATCCTATAAAGCCTAAATGAAAAGTCAAAACTTCACAAAAACCTGGTGAGCACAAGAGACATTCTAAACAAGCAAGCATGCAAAGTTTTAAGTAGATTAGACCACAGCTGGCGCCATAAAAGTCATAAACGTTAAAAAAAACATCACATTTCTATGGCAAATTACCTGTAATTGCCAAAAATGCTTTTTTTCAATTATTGATTTAGGTGGTTACAGACTTGCTAAACAATATGTCTTTTTCCATAATTGCTTAAATGCCTTAAAGCACTTGAACCACGGTAATCACTGCTTGCTGCTATATTTTATTTAGTTTTTTTCCTCTACAAAGTTTTTTTATAGTACATCAAGTTAAACTAAATGGAAATGAGAAAAAATAACAAAAAATATAATTTTGTAAAACTTCATTTTATGTCAAGTATTTCAATTTTTTTATGGTTTTAGTGATTGTTTTAAGGAAAAGTACATCCAAAACCTAAATTAGGAAAAAATTTGCTCACCTTTAGGCCATCCAAAATGTAGATACGTTTTTTTTTTTCTGCATAGGAACAGATTTGTAGAAAGCCACATGATGGATAAAGGTCATGTATTTTAGCCAGAAGCAAGAGTTAGAAGTTAAAAACATATTAATGATGAATTTGTTTCTTACAAATACACAGTTTTTTGCTCCACGAGACGTTAATTCATCTACTGGAGTGGTGCGGATTACTTGTGGATTTTTGGTGAGACATTGGTGAGACAGTGGTGCTGAATTTCTCCAAAATATGTTCTGATGAATAAGCACCCTCAGGATATTTAAAAAAAGAGATAAGTTTCATTTTTAAATGAACTATTCCTTTAATTACTCTGACAAGACCTAGGTGAACAACACACTACTAAAGCAACTGAGGAACTTGGTTGCGCAATGACCACTCAGGTGACTGGCTCAAAAAAATATTCCTGGAACTGATCACCCATGAACAAAGATGGAAAATTTCAGACTGTGCGCTTGTGGTGAGTCCTGAGACAATCCAAATGGCAAATTGAGACTGATGAGAATGCCAAGAGACAGTTTCATCCAGATATCAATGCCCTCCTTGACAAAACACGCAAACACTGAACTTGTACCTTTGTACTGTATGCATCTCTATGGTTTGAATTCTCTCCATCTATCTATCTGTAGTGCTCTCTTGCTGTTTTTGGTGGAGCTCTCTACATTTTCTGAGGCTCACACCCTCATTCTTCCCCTCAGATGACCTCCAAGCCCTATTTAAGTCCATTTGCGTCAGTGTGATTGTGTGTCTTCCCTCTTAAAATATTTAAGATGTTTTTGCTGTTAGTGTTCGTTGCTGAGGTGTGCTCTGAGTACACGAGTGTGTTACAGTACACAGCTATGCTCTGCTCACTTTTAGCTATAAAACACTTAGGAGACATTATATGTTGCATTATACATGAATCTTCGCAGGAATCTCCTGAAACCTTTCAAAGACGCAGGTCTGCACATGTACACTGTAAAACTACACTGTATAAACATGTTGCTAATGGCTTCCTGTTGCAGATGTTCAACTGCTGACATTGGTGTATCACTGTATTGAATGCAAGCAGTACAAATTACATTTTCTCCGAGGCATACTGTCAAAATGCCAAAGCAGTATAACCATCACAAGAGCCTAAGGAAGAAAACGTGTCTTTGGGAGGCTGGATTTCTTGAGGGAAATAAAGAGGAAGAAGCTATTAGTAAGTTTCTCTTGAAAATGTTCATAAGGATTGAAAAACTTTTGCCTGATCAAAGTCAGTGTGGTATAACCAACAATAATTCCAGTAAACAGAAAAATGCAAAGTGTTAAACTGTCTTACCCTAAGAAATTGTCAAGACATTTAAGCCATGATTAAATAAATAAATACAAATAATTAAAAAAAATTAAAAAATAAAGTGGTTGCACCACTTGACATTTTAACCATTAATTCAAAACACTTTTTTTTTTAATGGTAGAAAAATCTAAAGAACCTTTCTGGGTCTTTTCAGGTCATCTGCATTCTGTCATTGACCCACAAACCTATTTTGTTTTTTTGCATTCAAACAATATATTTCACATTTACTTACATAATGCATTTCACGACATCGTTTCAAAGCTTTACAGAAGAGCCAGAGGTGAATAAGTCAAAGGAAAGACGCAACATAGTTTGTTCACACTGCGTTCACAGGGGCAAACTGGCATCTACAACACATTTATGAGTTGACTGTTGCTCAAAAATGTGTGTGTGATGGTGTCAGTTGCCTTTTTACAGTAAGTGTGATTGTGTGCATTTCCAGCAAAAGAGGAATTCAGTCCACACCAGAGCGACCGCTAGCCGAATGGGACTCTCAACAGCACATGACTAGAAAGTGTGTGGTCAAAAACAGAAAACAGTCAGTTCTTGAGCCAAATCAGAAAAGATAAAGTGATACTGAAAACACAAAACCAGAAAGATGAAAAGAAATGATTCAAACATTCAATTAAAGGGACAGTTTACCCAAAATTGAAAATTCTGTCATTAATTACTCATCTCATGTCGTTCCAAACCCGTAAGACCTTCATTCAACTTTGTTCATCTTAAGGTTGAACCACTGATGTCACATGGACTATTTCAACGATATTCTCAATACATTTCTAAGCCTTGAACGTGGTGACACCCTAGAAAGCTCTCAGATTTCATCAAAAGTATCTTAATTCTGAAGATGATTGAAGGTTTTACGGGTTTGGAATGACATAAGGGTGAGTAATTAATGACAGAATTGTAATTTTTGGGTGAACCATGTCTTTAAACAAGATTCTTCGGGATTCGCAAACTCCTTATTTACAATGTGGGTAAAAAGAGGGTGTCGTTATGTCACGAAACTGGAAAGGTTAGAGGTCAGCTATGTGACTGTCCTTAATACTACAACAAAGTTTCTTTGGCCTTCACACTAGACATAAATTCCCTTTGTTTATCAAATCTGATCTTTTGGACTGCTCTCTAAGTGATGAAATTTGATTTGTTTGTTCACAGTGCAGTCCAAATGTAATAAATCTCTGTATCTGTGTATTAGTGCAATGCATGTGGCCTAAAATTAGTCATTAGTGTACTCTGACACACTAAATACACTACTATTTAAAACTTTGGGGTCAGTAAGGTTTTTACATGTTTCTGAAAAAGTCTATTTTGCGCACTAAGGCTGCATTTGTTTAATCAACAATATCATAAAATCAGTAATACTGTGAAATAATATTACTTTTTAAAACTACTGTTTTGTAATTTAATATATTTTAAAATGTAATTAAAAGCTGAATTTTCAGCATCATTACTCCAGTCTTCAGTGTCACATGATCCTTCAGAAATCATTCTAATATCAGGGTTCGTACAGATAGTACAGACAGTGTAAAATGAAATTCCAGGACTTTCAAAGACTTTTCAAGCACTACTTTTTTGATTTTCAAAGACTTCAATCAGAGATCACACTTATCGAACAATGTCTTCCATTTCAAATTCTTAAAAATAGAAATAGTATACTACATAAAAGAAGTATACTACACTTTCACTATAGTAAAACCACTGGTAATTTGCTTAAGGAATTTGTATTTGTGTATATATATATATTTTTTTTTTTTTAATGCTTTTTTCTTTTTATAACTGTACTGCATTAATAGTTTGATGTTTTCTAAAAAAAAAAGATTTGTGAAATCGCTCTGAAATCCCAATCTGAATCGAATGATTCACAAACCTGCACAGAAGTCCCGATCTAAATCAAATGATTTGCGATCTGCGCTCCGAAGTTCCAACCTAAAGCAAACGATTGGCGAGCCTGCTCCGAAGTTCCGATCTAAATGTGATCCACGCTCTGAAGTCCTGATCTGCATTTGATTAAGATCGAGACTTTCAAATCGTGTATCATGAATCATTTTCGATTTCAATTATTCAATTTGCTAAATGATTCTTGAACCTGTTCTGATCTAAATTGAACTATTTGCGATAAGTGCGCCGAAATCCTGTCCTAAAGCAAATTATTCACGTTACAAAAAGTTCCAAATGATTCTAAATGAAATGATTCACAATACGCAATGGAATTGGACCATTTCAAAATAGTGAATCATTTTGCGACGCAATAGTTTAACTGATTCAAAGTTTCGAAAAGCTCCGTTTCACCCATCACTACGTGCTTTTTAAAATTGTTACAAGCAATGTCAAAATTCTAATATGAATGGCGTTTTTATTTGATCTGATTTTGCTAGTGAATCACTTGAAATGAATGATCTAAGTCACGAGTTTGAATCAATCAGGGGTGCGTTTCCCGTACAACGACGTAACTCGCTGATTAACCTCCATAGTACGATGCATTGTTGTGGAAACGAACTAGCTAGTCATGACTGTTTCCCGAACAAGGTCGCATCTCCGTCGTTTGAACCACATTAGTTCAACGATGTAGGGCCGTTGTTAATGACGTCACCGAATAATAATTTATGCTATTTAACTTATTAGAAATCTCTAAAAAGCAGCTATGTTAAACATGGCACCGGGTGACTAATTTACTATTTTTTGTTCCGTGTCATTTCGCTTTATTTGATGTTTGATTCATCGTGGGTTCCCTCTTACGTCATA
>JAHKKF010537764.1:0-12693 GCA_019740295.1 Labeo calbasu
CTCTGATCATATTTTCTCCCTTAACTTAAAAAATCATTTTAAAATCATGCTACATTGCTGCAGAAGTACCGACCCAGTCTTTGCAAAGTGAACATGCAAAAAAGATCAAACACCCTTAACAAAAAAGGTAACGATTTTGAAGTTGAGGGAGAACATGAGCTGGGAGTTTTTTGACATACACTAACTGTCATGAACCGGGAAAAAAAAAGTTCAGGCAGGGTAAGACAAAACGAGCGTTTGATATTAAAAAGTATATGAATTGTATTGTTTTTATTAAAATAACCAATCATTTTGCTAAATAAGACCCTTCTTCCTCGGCTGGGATCATTTACAACCACATATGGAATCGTTTGAAGCTGCATTTAAACTGGATTTTGGAAGTTTAAATTTGGGGCACCATAGAAATCCACCATATGGAGAAAAATGCTGAAAAATGCTGTTTTCCTCAAAAAACATAATTTCTTTACGACTGAAGAAAGAAAGACATGAACATCTTGGATGAAAAAGGGGTGAGTACATTATCTGTAAATTTTTGTTCTGGAAGTGAACCTCTCATTTAATATTCACATTGATCTGACATGCAAAAGTCAGAGACCACATTAAAATGATGGACTTCAGTATCGATTTTAGGTTTTTGAGCAGTGTCACTAAAAATATTGTGCTGATAATAATTTTTTTTATATTTATTGTCATTATAATTATTAATTAATTAATTAATTATTATTAATGTTAGTTGTAGTATTTTTATTTCATTTATTTTATTTTATTTTATTATTTTTATATTGTTTTAATCCTTACACTGATTTAATATTACCTTAATCTAGCATACAATACAATCAGAGACAACATTTAAAATATGGGCTTCAAAATCTATAGGTATAGGTTTTAGGATATTGATAGATTTCGCTTAAATTGCAGTGCTGCTAATCTAATTTTTATTACTATTTTATTTACTCATTTATTCATTTTGTTACTTTTAAATTTTTTAATAATTGTCTGGTAACACTTTACAATAAGGTTCCATTGGTTAATTTTTACTTAATGTATTAACTAACATGAATAAACAATGAGCAATACATATATTTTGAAATGTATTTATTAATCTTTGTTAATGTTAGTTAATTAAAATAGCGTTCATTGCTAGTTCATATTAATTCACAGCGCATTAACTAATGTTAACAAACATAATCTGTGATTTTAATAATGCATTAGTAAATACTGAAATTAACATGAACTAAGATTAATAAATACTGAAGACGTATTGTTCATTCTTACTTCATGTTAACTAAAGTGGTTAACTAATAAACCTTATTGTAAAATGCTACCGATTTTCTTTTAAAACGATTTAATAGTAAAATAAATAGCAATAAATTAATGTTTTTGTTGCATTTGAAACATGCAAAAATTTTTTACTAATGCTCTCGAAATCTTGGTCCCTGCTGTGTATGTTCTTCTGTGTTGGCTTTCTCCAGCCTTGTTGGCATTTAATTAAACTGTAAGTCTCTTATGTTTGAGCCTTTTTCCTCATCCCAAGAGTACCACTCAAGGAGCTTTTAATTGCGCTAACAAAAATAAGAGTGTTCTCTCATCTCCATGTAAATAGCCAAACCCCCACGGGCCATCGGCCCTTATCACAAAGATATGTGTTATTGGCTTTTTCATCTTCTGTCACTTTCCCTTCTTATTCCCTTTGCGTTTGCCGGCATTTATATGTGTTTGTCAGACTCCTGGACAATCTCCAGCACAGAATAAAGTCTGATCGCTCCTCCTGATATAAAGGTCATTTTCACTGACCTCTTAAATTATATTCCTGCCTACCTATATATTAAACCTCTGCTACACGAATGTCTCTATCCATTACACTCAGCCAAAGGGACAAATAGAGAAGGATAGAAGGGGAAAAAAATCAATAAGAAAATAAAAAGGTTTCTGGATGTTTAAACACCAAACCACTTTTTTAAATCCTACGTGCTTTTTAGTAAGTTCTAAGGGTTTTTACAGTAAAAAAGTTGGAAGACCGTGAGCGAGGCAGGTTGTAACCTGCTCCGTTTTACCTTTTAATCAGATGCATTTGCATTTAAATGCCGCTGTTGTGTGCTCTGATTCTATGAGCTGTAAGTGTGTGAAAGAAAGACTGTGTATTGGCCTATAGACGTGCGTGTACGGTTAATGGAGGCTAGCGCGAGTCCTCCTTGTGTAAGTGGCAATCTCTAATTCCATTATCACTTTACCTATTACTGTAGAGGCCGCAGAGAAAAGCCGCCCAGTGTAATTACCAGCCTACGTTTACAGGCCATATCCTCAATTACACATTACTGCTCTCTAATCTGCCCATTCAACACACGTCGGACTACATTTGTGTATTTGTATTTATGAGTTGTCCTGCATTACAATGCGAAAGACAAAGTCTTGTGCATTGTGATTTGCATTGTGTATTGCAGCATTGATATCAGTGTAATCTGTAAGCTTTATTTGTAAGGGGTAATGAGCAGTCAGACAGTCATTAGCGCAAAATAATATGAGAAGAAAGAAGCTGTTAGAAGAGGCGTTGAAGTAGCACAGCTAGGAAATCGGTTTGTTGGAACAAAGGTTAACTTTATAGTTAAATGGTCATTGTATTGTAATTTGATTGCGGGATGTTGCCACTGACCAATCAGAGTAAAGTATTCCAGAGAGCTGTGCAATAAGAACTGCTGGCTATTAGAACCCGCTGGGGCCGAATTCGTTAAATTAGTGTGTGGTATTACTTTGCAAAAGCCTGAGTTTTTAAATGAAGTGATTAAATAAATGGCTTTTTCTCTTTTTTATGCAAAGTACCTTATTCACAGAAATCTTGGTTCAGTTACTGTGGAACTATTAAAGAGTTAGCTCACTCAGAAATTAAAAATTCAGACTTTATTCAACAGTTCCTTCTCTTCCGTGTCAATCAAAAGTTTTTGAACAGTAAGATTTTCTCTTACTGGTCTCTTCTGCTCATCAAGCTTGCATTTATTTGATCCAAAGTACAGCAAAAAGTGTTTTTTGAAATCTATTTACTATTTAAAATAACTGTTTTCTATTTTAATTCATTTTAAAATGTTACTTATTCCTGTTATTTCCAAGCTGAATTTTTAGCATCATTACTCCAGTCACATGATCCTTCAGAAATCATTCTAATGTTCTGATTTGCTGCTCAGAAACATTTATTATTATTATTATTATTATTATTATGTTGAAAACAGCTGAGTAGATTTTTTTCAGGTTTCTTTGATGAATAGGAAGTTCTGAAGAACAGCATTTATCTAATAGTCTTTTATAACATTATAAATGTTTTTATCATCACTTTTGGTGAATAAATATAGCTGCAAGCAGTGATTACCAGGGTTCAAGTGCTTTAGGTATTTAAGCACATAAAAAAAGACACAGTATTGCATATTATTTAGAAAGCCTCTAACCACCTAAATCAATTATTAAAAAATCATTTTTGTCAAATCTAGGTGATTTACAATAGGAAAATTATGTTTTTATAACATTATGACTGTTATAGTGCCAGCTGTGGTCCAATCTCCCTGAAACTTTGCATGCTTGTTTAGAATCACCTGTTGCATGTGCTCAGCGGGTTTCGTGAAGGTTTGAGTTTTCCTTTAGGCTTTATAGGCTTTTGGGTATATTTGGACAGGCCCCTTTTCTAAACGACCCTGTCATAGCTTCCCAAAGGGTAAATTTCAACATGTTTTTGATAATTATTGACCTAGACAGTCCAGAGAATTTCACTGCAGTGTTTTTTTCTAGACTGAGCGAAAAACCTAGGACTAGTTCACAATCATTTAAAAACGGTTTGATTGACAGCAGTGGTTCTAGATGTAAAGGAGGTCTTTCATACAATACAAATATAGCGTGTATGTGCGGAAAAACATGCAATGTACTGTACAGTCGCCCTCAAAAAATGTGATACCACCCCTCCAGTGGCCGATTTCCTTCAAATTTCTCATAGACCTTTGGGGTCGTGAGTCAAATAGGCCCACCAAGTTTCGTTCTGATCGGCCTCCGTTAACATTGTCTAATAGGTGCTCAAACTTCATCGGACAATGGTGGCCATGTTTTTTTAAGATACGCAAGTGTCCCCATAGACACTTGTGGCACTTTGAACCAAGACCGGGCACAGCGATTTTCATGTTGATAGGACAAATTGAGATCGGATTGACCTGTCCCCGCTTATAGCGCCACCAAGTGGCCAAGCTCTCAATCTCTGCGATTATTTTTTTTATTATTATTTTTCCTGTGAACTCAGATTGAGCTCTTACATAAGTGTGCAGAGTTTGGCAGAGATATCTCATTACTTTCAGGAGTTATAGGCATTTTACTAAAAGTAGCCCTGCCCACTCTGAATGTTTTGTTGTCCCTTTGCGAAGGTGAGTTGAATGTTCAACTTTTTTTTGATAATTATTGATTATCAATAAAGTGCTTTCTGCACTGATTTGGTTCCGATTGGACGAAAAACCTAGGACTAGTTTGCAAAAGTAGGCTTTGCAAAAAATGCAAAAATCATGATCGAATCTGAGCCAAGGACTCCATTGACATAAGACACTTGAGTCTGCGACTGACGGTTTAGGATTTATGAGCAATTTCATACTTTCGATCGCTGTATCGCCCCTGTCAGGCCGATTGGGGTGAGCCTCGGTCACATTGTCGGCAGTGTGAGTACTACCATCCCTCCACGTTTTTCAAGTCTCTACAACTTACGGTTTGGTCTGCACGATTAGTTTTACATGGAAATCACTCACCCGTGACCATTCTAACAATTACAGTAGGGTTTTAGCACTATGTGCTTGAACCCCTAATAAATGTGTCTTGAACAGCAAATCTGCATATTAAAATGATTTTTGAAGGATCATGTGACTGAAGTCTAGAATAATGATGCTGAAAATTCAGCTTTGATCACAGGAATAAATGACATTTAAAAAAATACTCAAATAGAAAGCAGTTATTTTAAATAGTAAAAGCATTTCACAGTATTACTGCTTTTGCTGTATTTCGGATCAAATAAATGCAGGCTTGGTGAGCAGAAGAAAATTCTTACTGTTCAAAAACCTTTGACTGGTAGTGTATTTCTGTACCAAAAATGATTTTTAATAGTTTTAGGTAACAATAACAACACCAGTTATTCTCTCTGCTCCAGAATGAGAAACAACAGTTCAATATTTACCCTGTTGCCGTGATTCTGATCCTGGCCTTTTCACCTGAAAATTTTCTCTTTCCTTTTGCCTGTAGCAGATGTGTTCAGTTTGAGAGCTGGATAGCATATGATTTCTCTTGGTAGTCAATGGTGGAACTTCAGTGCAGGTCTGGGTCTGACAGGAATCTCTCCCTCAAGCATCCTCACAGCAGCACCACATAAAAGACCAAGCGGAGGCTTGTTAGAGAGGAATCATTAGTATGAGCATCCTTTCTCTGTTCCTCAGCTCTCCTCTTCAGCACAGAGAACCTTCCTTTTATATTACTTTGTTATAATCGGTTATTTAGTATATTGTTTAGCACTGAATTATTTTGCTTTAAACCTTTCCTTTAAACGTCCCCGTGCTTCAGCTTCCTAATCGCTTCCCCTTATCGTATTCAACTCCTTTGTTCATTCAAAAATAAAACATTTACATAATTAAATTCAGGAAGCTCTTCCATTCAATTAAATGACTGTAAGCCTTCTCAGCAAAAAATAAATAGTTTGAATGGATTTGGTCTAGTAGTCTTTTTGTCCATATTAATTTAGTTATGCCTACTAAATGCAGTGAAAATGAGACTGAAAGGGATTTGAACTCCGGTCGCTGCACATACTGTATGCACCACCATACCACTGTCTGAGTTTCTCTGATGAATCATTCTGCTTTAACACATTTTTATATTTTTCCACAGATTTTGGCTTTTGACCAAAAATTTGTTTTTGCAGTTTTTCTTTTTTTTCCAATATGCGGTCAATATGGTGGTTTAATACATTGATCAGATGGCCGTTTGTATTTCGTATCACATATCTTGGCTAGAATTAACTTTGAAATCACATTGATTGCTTATATTAAAATGTTGCAGAATTGTGTTGCTATAGCTTGTATTAATTTTAATGTATGCAGCCTATTTTGTGAGTATTTTTGGTTGTTTTTCATCACTTTTCTATCTCTGTCTTTACCTAACACATTTTTCCTCCCTTATCCGTCTTTTCCTTTCATCCCCCTTATTGACTTTGGTTTCAGAGTTCATCAGTGTAATCAGCAGACACCTGAGGAGCTGTGTCTCAGCATTATTTGCTGAAAACTTCTGCCTGTTTGGCTCATTTCTCTTCCATGTGGCTTACAAATCTCCTCAAGCCTTCTCAATCCCACAAGTGTCTTTGAGGGCAGTGCTCGACCCCTACAGCTCAGCTCAGAGACCCATTTTAGCTTCAAACCAGTGAATCAGACAAATTATACAGGATAGAATATTCTTCATCCGTGTCTTGGATGGTTTATGGACTGAGGCTATGCTCGCAGTGTACACAGGCATTTCCTGGCATTTGTTTTTCAAACATTCAAAAGCATTTTTTTAGTGAATTCCATCCGAATACAAGGCAGAATAATGCAATATGTGTGCCAGCTATTGCATGTTTATTCTGTTGGGATTTGTCAGGCTGCATTATGAACTACCTTTACAAATGGCTTTTTAGTTTAATATCAGAGCGATTCTTATTCTGAAGTGCTGCTGAACTTTCAAGTTTCTCACCGTTTAACCTCCGGTTTTAATTAACAAATAAAATTTTCTTTAAAGGCATAGTTCCTCCAAAAAAAACCCTTGTATTAAAACCTGTGTGACTTTCTGTCTTCAGCAGAACACAAGAAATAAAGAAATTTTGAAAAATGTACTTCTCACTCTTTTACACTCTTTTACTCACTCAAAAATGTACATACCCCTTGCAGAATCTGCAAAATGTTAATTATTTTACCAAAATAAGAGGGATCATACAAAATGCATGTTATTTTTAATTTAGTACTGACCTGAATAAAATATTTCACATAAAAGATGAATTTACGTATAGTCCACAAGATAAAATAATTGTATTTATAAAAATGACCCTGCTTAGAAGTTTACATACTCTTAATTCTTAATACTGTGTCGTTACCTGAATGATCCACAGCTGTTTTCTTAGTTTAGTGATGGTTGTTCATGAGTTTCTTGTTTGTCCTGAACAGTTAAACTGCCTGCTGTTCTTCAGAAAAATCTTTTCAAGTGCCGCAAATTCTTTCGTTTTTCAGAATTTTTGTGTATTTAAACCCTTTCCAGCAATGACTGTATGATTTTGAGATCCATCTTTTCACACTGAGGACAACTGAGGGACTCATATACAGCTATTACAGAAGGTTCAAACACTCACTAATGCTCCAAAAGGAAAAACGATCCATTACAAGCAAGGGGTGTAAACTTTTTGAATTTGAAGATCAGGGTAAATATAACTGATTTTGTCTTCTAGGAAACATGTAAGTATCTTCCTTGCATTCTGAAGAGCAGTACTAAATGGAAAAAAAATCTGATATTTAGACAAAATAAGAAAAAATTTACACATTTTCATTCTGTTCAAAAGTTTACACCCCCGGCTCTTAATGCATTGTGTTACAGTACTTATTGATACATATTTCACATCTTGTGAAAAGGTTCCCATAGGTACATTTTTGTCATGAGATCAGCTATATAAGCTTTGTGTAAGGAAAATGACTGAAATTAAAGTTTCTACTCACTAAAAATCTTTAATAGGTGCATTTTCATGCACATTATCCATATTTGAATGGAGGGGAACATTTTCAGTGAGTAATGAATGAAATCTAGTTCTGTTCCTCACACAAAACTATTGAATGACTTGTAATGTAGTGCAATGACTCTTCCGTGGTGTTTTTTTTGGTTGTTCTTTTTTACACTTGACAACTCAGATGCCTATTCACTTTTAATTATATGGAAAAGATAGCCAGTACATTCTTCAAAAGATCTACACTAATCAAATAAAGTCATGTGGGTTTAGAACGAAATGAAGGTTAGTAAATAAGGACACAAATTTTGGAGTGAACTATCCCATTAAATTTTTTGTGTTAAGTTACCTTTAGAGACATATTGCAATACATTAGCATATGAACGTTTTAAACATTCATAACATATCAAACCAGTTAAGCAAATGTCTGAGGATGAAAGTGAAGTGTGCACCAGAGGATCACTGCCCGTAACACCTGATTATCCTCTGGCCAGCTCCTTTGTCCATCTGCCAGTATTTATGAGTTGAGATGACTCTCTGTCTGTGGCTCTTTATCTCTCTGTCTGTCAGGGCTAAGTGAGAGTGCACGCAAAGAGCTTTTGACATTTGAGAAGAATCATGGCATAATCAAACACCTTCCACTGCGCTCTTTGTGCTTGTTTGTCTCTCCTTCTCCCCCTGTCCCATTTCTTTTTCGATTTTGATTTTCTGTCACTTACTGTCTCATTGCCTCCTCCTGTGCTGTCACCTTTAATACTTTCATGTCATTTAAACTTTGTTTTCTTGGTCAACCAGTCACCCTTAGCCTCATGCGAAAATGATGCAACGAAACACCATAGTTTGCAAGCGTTCATATTAAAGGGATAGTTCACCCAAAAATGAAATTCTGTCATTAATTGCTCCCCTCAAGTCATTCCAAACCCGTAAGACCTCGGTTACCTTCAAAACACAAAATAAAGATATTTTTGATTAAATCTGAGAGCTTTCTGACTCTCCATAGACAGCAATGTAACAGAAATGTTCCCAGGCCCAGAAACGTCGTAAGGACATCAGTAAAAAAAAGTCCACGTGACATCAATGGTTTAACCATAATTCTATAATGCTACGAGAATATTTTAATGACCTAAGAAAACAAAAATAATGACTTTGTTCAACAATTCTTTGTCTTTGCAGGGTCAGAAAGCTCTCGAATTTCATCAAAAATATCTTAATTTGTGTTCTGAAGATGAACGAAGATCTTGCGTGTTTGGAACGACGTGAGGGTAAATAATTAGTGACAGAATTTTTATTTTTGGGTGAACTATCCCTTTAAGATATTGCTGTTTTGGAGATTATTTGCACAAATGCAGCTCAGTTGATGTATAAAACTGTCAGCTTGCATTAATTAGAGATTTTTATGTATATCAGTAGTATTGTTGCACGACATTTAGCTCTTGGCTACAGTTCTACATAATATGCATATGAATTTTTTGCAGTTGAGAATTTATGCTGCATCAAAAGCATCCAATCACTCTGAAGTGAAGGTACTAGAGTGCTTTTGTGAATACATTCACCCAGTGCTGTCACTGAAATAGATTATTTTTTAAATGATGGTGTAAACTATTATTTCAGTTGCAATCTACGTCAAGAGGGTTGAACAAAAATGAATGCAGATGCACGGTGACTGGCATAATTCACCCTCCCAATGCAGCATATGCCATAAATCATACTGCCAGCGAAGAACATTGAGAATGAGTAATTGAATTACAGGGCTAAATGTGTCCCGTGAGCAAACGGCTGAGTTAAGATTGCTAATATTACTCTGTCATATCACTGGACACTGTAGTTGCATCCTTTACAGTATGAATATGATCTTGTAAAGCCCTGTGGCCACTCTGATTCTTATTGCAAGTTATGGAGGAGAAACCATCCACTGTGCCACATGAAAATCTTTTTTGTATACACTACCAGTCAAAAGTTTTTGAACAGTAAGATTTTAAAATGTTTTGTCAAGAATTCTCTTCTGCTCACCAAGCCTGCATTTATTTGATCTAAAATATAGAAAAATCAGTAATACTGTGAAATATTTGTACTATTTAAAGAAACTGCTTTCTATTCGAATATATTTAAAAATGTAATTTATTCCTGTGATCAAGGCTAAATTTTCAGTATCATTAATCCAGTCTTCAGTGTCACATGATCCTTCAGAAATAATTTTAATATGCTGATTTCCTGTTCAAGAAACATTTTTTATTATTATTATCAATATTTAAAACAGTTGAGTACATTTTTTTCAGGATTCTTTGATGAATAGAAAGATCCAAAGATCAGCATTTATCTGAAATAAAAAGCTTCTGTAATATTATACACTATACCTTTCAAAAGCTTGGAGACTTTTTTTTTTCTTTCTTTTTTTGGGGGGGAGAAATTATAGAAATTAATACTTTTATTTAGCAAGGATGCTTTTAAATTGATCAAAAGTGATGAGAAAGACATTTATAATGCTACAACAGATCTATTTATTTCAGATAAATTCTGTTCTTCTGAACTTTCTATTCATCAAAAAAACCTGAAAAAATTCTATTCAGCTGTTTTCAACAATAATAATAATGTTTTTTGAGCAGCAAATCAGAATATTAGAATGATTTCTGAAGGATCATGTGATGCTAAAAATTCAGCTTTGAAATCACAGGAATAAATTACATTTTAAAATATATTCAAATAGAAAGAAGTTATTTTAAATAGTAAAAACATTTCAGAATTTTACTGTTTTTGCTGTACTTTGGTTCAAATAAATGCAGGTTGGAGAGCAGAAGAGATGTCTTTAAAATAAAAAAAACCATTAAAAATCCTTTTGACTGGTTTATTTTAGGTGCTTTCTGAATGGTCACCATAACAGTTATACATTTTCACGTTGCATCAGACTAGTTACTTTATTATTGATTATGTGTTTACATTTGATTTTTTTAGTAAGTGTTTTATTTCAATTGATGATAATAATTTAACATTTTAAAGATTTAATTATTAGCTTTTCATTTAACCTCCAAACCCCCCGCAGTTCTTTCACAAATCCCAATTTGGTAAACCTTGATTTAATGTTTAATGTGCTTCATGTTGTTAATAACGAATGGTATTTTTTCTCTCTCTCTCTTTTTTATATTAATATGGTACATGATTTCCTATTTAAAGCAATGTGATAAAATTAGATTAAAGGTGATCTAAAAGTAATCTGAAAGTAGTATAATTACATTTAATGTGATATATGTTGTTTGAAATTGAGATTTATACATCATCTGAAAGCTGAAAAAAATGATGTATGGTTTGTTAGGACAATATTTGGCCGAGATACAAATATTTGAAAATCTGGAATCTGAGGGTGTAAAAAAGTCAAAATATTGAGAAAATCGCCTTTGAAGTTGTCCAAATGAAGCTCTTAGCATTACATATTACTAATCAAAAATTACATTTTGATATATTTACGGTAGGAAAATTACAAAATATCTTCATGGAACATGATCTTTACTTATGATATTGGCATAAATTTTCAAAAATGATGTTATTAACTACAATTTTTGTCTTGTAATGTGGATTCAGAAACAGATATACAGACATACAAGTATACAGTTATGTGCTTGAATGGGGGGGAAATCTACAGTATAACCCCATTAATGAAAGTTGGATTGCTTTGATATAGTTGGTTTAACTTTACACGTTGAAATCTTCACTGCATGTTATTCGAGACATAAAAGCACACATCCTCTCACATTCATTCTGAACACAGACTCATTACCTCAGCCGCTGTGTGCTGTACCGTACAGGCAGAGTGTGTTCACTCATTAGGCGTGACGGCTGCTATTGTCAGTTTGTGTTCTCAGGGCTTTTGTACATGAATGAGTGTGGTGTTAGCAACAATTGCTGGATCCCTTATCCTTATTCACACTAACAGCATGCAGAAATGGTTGGTGTGCACCACCAGTGCGGGATTTAATGCAAACTTCCTCCCTAAAGGTTTTCAAGGTGTCACAAAAGCTGTGTTTTTCGTCCTTGTCGCTGATGTCCTGCAGTCACATCTTTCACTTCTCCTCTCTGGCTTTATTTCTCATTCTTAGACTGACCTTACACATTCCACTCCTGTCGTTTCTCCTTATTTTCAGCTTTCCTGTCCTGCCTCACAAGGGCCATCTGGACCAGCAGCTCTGATAACACAAACTCCACATGTGCTCCTCCCCAGCATCACACTGACTGATGTAGCGCACAGCTCTCGTGGATTAGCCCATCGATCTGCTCTAATCAATTCCACAGTGCATCTCTACCCCTGAGGGTATGCAGGGGAGTATCAGAGATTTATCTGGGCGTGGATGTGAGATTTACAGTGGAGATCAAATTGCCACTTTCATTTCATTGTGCTTGATCTGATATGTTTGTATGATAGTGTATTTAGATAAACTGTAAAAGAGCAGAGAGCAGTACAAATAAACTGTAAAAGTACACAGGGTGTGTGCATAGATTCGGAAAGGTTTGAATAATGACATAAAGTGAATAACAAATTCAACCATATATTTGAATATTGTTTAAATTAGGGCTGTCAATCGATTCATCGTGATTAATCACATACAAAATAAAAGTTTGAATTTGCTTAATATATACAGGTGCATCTCAATAAATTAGAATGTCGTGGAAAAGTTGATTTATTTCAGTAATTTAACTCAAATTGTGAAACTTGTGTATTAAATAAATTCAGTGCATACAGACTGAAGTAGTCTAAGTATTTGGTTCTTTTAATTGTTATGATTTTGGCTCACATTTAACAAAAACCCACCAATTCACAATCTTAACAAATTAGAATATGGTGACATGCCAATCAGCTGATCAACTTAAAACACCTGCAAAGTTTTCCTGAGTCTTCAAAATGGTCTCTCAGTTCATCATTGACACCCTTCACAAGGAGAGTAAGCCACAAACATTCACTGCTAAAG
>JAHKKF010537765.1:0-33984 GCA_019740295.1 Labeo calbasu
TTTTTGGAGAAAACTGAAGTGTTTTTTGATCTTGCGTACATGTAAACCTGTTTTGGGAGTCTATTAAAACAATATTAGCAACCTTTAAAATGGCATAATAGGGGCACTTTAAAGAGTTTTAACACAGCAAGTCTTGTAGCAAGCAAATAAAATGTAATTTTTCTCACCTGCTCACAGAGTTTTGATGTAATTTGCTCCTAAATGTCATAGAAAAGAAAAGAAAGAGTCATTGGTTATTTTACATGATCAGTCAAACAACCCCTTTTTATAACAGCCTGTGAAAATGTTTTCTTTAATTATACATCGATTACAACACACTAATTCTGATTTTATGGTACTACGTAGTAACGTTGCAACTAAATTAAACTAATCTTTACAAGTCCAGGTTACTTGGAAATGTTAGTTAACCTATTTCAATAAACCTGAATCAAGTATTTAATTATGTCAACTAAACTTTTTAAGTTGAAAAAACTTGAAAAATCTACTTATCATATCTATCAAATCTATTATATTATATTAAATGTAATTTGCAAAGTACATATATTTATGGATGCCCGTTTCCGCCACTGAATTAAAAAAAGAAAAAGGCAATCGCGACTTTTTATCTCGCAATTCAGACATTTTTTCTTCGCAATTGCGAGACTTTTTTACTCAGAATTGCGGGATACAAACTCACAATTCTTACTTTTTTCTTAGAATTGTGAGATATAAATTTGCAATTGTGAGACAAACTCACAATTATGAGAAATGAAGTCAGACTTGTGATATAAACTCAATTGTGAGTTTTAAGTCAGAATTGCGAGATATGAACTCGCAAATTTGACTTTTCTTAAAATTGCATGATATAAACTCGCAATTGCGAGTTATAAAGTGAGAGATATAAACAACATTTTTTCACTTTTTTCTCAGAATTTCTAGTTTATATCTCACAATTCTGACTTTATAACACGCAATTGCGAGTTAAGTCAGAATTGTGAGTTTATAACTAGCAATTCTGAAAAAAAAAAAAAAATTGTACAATTGCGAGTTTGTATCACAATTCCGAGAAAAAAGTGAGAATTGTTCGATAAAAAGTCGCAATAACCTCTTTTTAATTTGTGGCCGAAATGTTAACAGTATACGAATTCTGTACATGAATTCTGCACTTTCTGGTTTGTCACAAAACATAAAACACTAAGTAATTTCTGGAAAAGCACAAAAAGTCCACTCGAAGCAGATTTACCCAGCATCTGGATGTACACACCAAAGATCCCCAGCTGCATTAGGACTCTTTTTTTACTGATGTTCTTCAGATCTAAAACACATCTGGTCTTGTGTGCCCAGCACACCACATCCATATAACTACAGGGTTCACAGAGGACAGGGTTTTCTTGGCTGAGGCCTGTTTAGCTCCTTCACCTGTGGGCCATAGACAGGTGTGACGCTGCCTCAGCCAAGGTGAGCCTCCAGGGGTCATGTTTACCTGCACAAATTTGTCTGCCTCGATAGGGGTGATGGTCTTTGAGGAATCATGGGGGAGAAATCAAGAATTCCGTCTCTTGCGTATTTCCTGGCCTCGGTTAACGTAGACCCTCATGTACAGTACATTCCACGGTGCAAGTCAGACGTGAGAGCCTGGTGTTGGAGGCTCGACACCCCCAATTACACACCCTCACGCTGCAATCACATCCTCCCTGTGTGCACTTAAGCATATCACAGAGATTCAAACCCAATGACCCAGAGAGGAAAAAAAAAAACAAAATTCTTAAAATATATTGTTATCCTGACAGTACACTAACATTCATTTGAGGTTTTTTTCAGTAAATAATTATATATGCAGTGATTATTTGATCAATTACTTATATATTACTATAAATTAAACATTTTGGGTCATTAAGTTTTTTAATGTTAATTTTAATGTTAGATTTTAAATGCTTAATGCTAAATAGGAAGGATTCTATGTATTATCAAATCGCCAGAGTTTTGAGAAGGTCTATAATGCGATAAGCATAAGCTCTTACTCAAGTACTAAAGAGCTAAACCATTAAGGGGTTCATGAGAAATTATCAAGATAAAAATGTACACGTTTTTAAAAATGTACACAATGTTTTATAGAAGAACCGGACTAATATGGTCATGTTTCCTGGTTCAAGTAAGAACTCTAGCTGCTGCATGTTGGACCGGTTTGAGTTTGTTTATTAATAAGTAAAGCATTATAATATTCTAACCTTGAGGTCATGAATGCATGAATAAATGTTTCTGCATTTGACAATGAGAACATAGTTTGTAATTTAGCTTTATTTTTAAGATGGAAAAATGCAGTTTTACAAATGCTAGAAACATGGTTTTCAAAGGAAAGATTGCTATCAAATAGCACACCTAGATCCCTAACAGATGGCAAACAATTGACAGAGCATCCATCAAGGTCCAATAATTAAAATCTATATTTTTTCTGGATTTAGCAGTAGGAAAATACTAGTCATGCAGTTTTTTTTATATAAACTATGCATTTCGTTAGTTTTGCGAATCTGTATATTTCATCAGGCTGCAAAGAAATATAGAGTTGAGTATCATGAGCATAACAGTGAAAGCTAGCACCATGTTTTCTGATTATATCACCCGATGGTAACGTGTAAAGCATGAAAAACAGCGGTCCTAGTACTGAGCCTTGTGGTACTCCATACTGTACTTGATATGATACCTCTTCATTCACTGCTATAAATTGATGACGGTCAAATAGGTAAGATTTGAACCATGCCATTGCAGTTCTACTAATGCCAAAATAATTTTGTAGTCTACTTAAAAGAATGCTATGGTCAGTGATGTCAGATACAACGATCCAGTAGCTCTAATAGAGAGATACAACCACAATCAGATGATGAGAGCAGGTCATTTGTAACTCTGATGAGAGCAGTCTCAGTACTATAATACGTTCTAAATCTTGACTGGAAATCCTCACAGATACCATTTCTCTCCAAGAAAACACAGCTGACAGGACCTTTTCTAGTATTTTTGACAGAAAAATTGGAAATCGGTCTGACATTAACTAGTTCTCTAGAATCAAGTTGTGTTTTTTAATGAGAGGCTTAATAACAGCGAGTTTGAAGTGTCAAATGATCCTTCAAAAATAATTCAAATTTTCTGATTTGGTAATCAGTTATTACGAATTATTATTGGTGCCAATTTATTAATAATAGTTCTCATTATAAATGTTGAAAACTATGTTTGCTGCTTTTTTTTTCATGGAAACCATGATACATCAGTACTTTTATGAATAGAAAGTTCTATTAAAGTTCAAATTTGAAATCTGTCGTAACATTATAAATGTCTTTCCTGTCAATTTTAATCAATTTATTGCACCCTTGATGAAAAAAGTAATCCTCAAACTTTTCAATGCTTTAGTGTATCTAAATAATTTTATATCTAATTCATTTAATGTACATTATTTAATTTGTATATGTTAAAGAAACATTAAAGTAAACACAAAATTAAGATTAAAACTGCAAGCAGCGTTGAATGGGCCCTCGCACTCTGGCTGACCACCACCCGGTTGCTTTAGGAAAACTGCAAATGGTGGGCAATATGCATTTAAAGTGGTAAATATAGAAGGAATATGTCAAAGTCATTTATATGTGCCACACTTCCTGCAACCAGGTGGTGGCGCTATGACTATAACTGGCTTAGATGTCTTCAGGCCGGGACTCTTAACAAACATGTGACATTTGGTGCAAGTTAGTGTAAAAAGTTATTTCCTGTTGCCAGCAGGTGGCGCTATGATTATAACAGAACATTGGCTTTTAGATGTGTTCAGGCCAGGATTCTTATCGAACGTGAAATTTGGGGCAGATCGGACATTGTATGGCTGAGCTACAACACCTTCTATTCCCATGGTGAAACAGCGAACTTTGTCAGGCCGCCATGGACACGCCCTTCAACGAAAACTCAAGATCTTTGCAATTTAACATTGCAAAGGCCATTAGATTAGACTGACCAAATATAATGTTGATGTCATTAAATCTCTATGAGGAGTTTGTTAGAGCGTAAAACATGTCACTTCCTGTTGCTAGCAGGTGGCGCTATGGCTATAAATGATTATGGTCATGGGAATGCGTCCAGGACAGGACTATTATCAAATATGTGAAGTTTGAGGCAGATCGGACATTATATGCCTAAAAGTTTAACAATTTCCTTTTTCATAGCAAAAAACATCAAAGTTTGTCAGGCTGCCACGGACACGCCCTTCAAAGCAAACTCAAGATCTTCGCACACAAAGGGCTTTAGATTACACTGACCAAATTTGTTTTTGATCTGATTAAATATCTAGGAGGAGTTTGTTAAAATACAACAAGTGAAAATGGTAAAAACGTTAAAATAACAGACTTCCCGTTGCGTTTCGGACTTTGTGCCGGGGAACTTTTTGTAGGTATTGGTGTG
This sequence comes from Labeo calbasu, assembly GCA_019740295.1. Lineage (NCBI taxonomy): Eukaryota > Metazoa > Chordata > Actinopteri > Cypriniformes > Cyprinidae > Labeo > Labeo calbasu. The sequence continues at coordinate 4,414 of JAHKKF010537765.1, forward strand.
TTACATGTGTAATTTCGTACATGTATGTGAAACATAGCTTGAGGGGCACTTCATTGAAACTTTATAGGTGGCGTTATCGAGCCATTTTGCCACACCCCCTTCTGAAACCCATATCAGATATAAATTCTCACCACTTTTGGTGAGAGTTTTTGAGCATGGTTAGGCCCTCAAAAATGCGATTCATTTTAGAGAAGAAGAAGAAGAAGGAGAACCTGAGCAATTTCAATAGGGTCCTCACACCATCGGTGCCAATTTACATGTATATCTTAAAAACATGAACTGTTTGTCCCACTAAAGACAGCATTTTATTAGTTTTTGGTAGAATTTTTGTGTGATACAGCATCTAACACAATAATGAATCTATGAAAAAATGGTAATGTAGAGAAATACCCCAAATTTTCCGATATGCAAACCTCGGCCCTACTGTTGAAACTGATCAGACTTGTTTATGCCTAGTGGAAGAGAAAGGGAAACAAGCAGGGGATGGTGTCACCGTAACCACATTTGCCACTTGGCACCCACGAGTCATTAAAATGTGGCGGGATGAACCCGTTAGAGGTTCCCCTCATTGAGGATAATTATATCAGCCCATCATTAAGCCGTTTTTTCCGCTAACTTCCCTCACAGATGTTTTAGGGACTTTTGACTCATTTATTAAAAGGCAGCGACACATTTTTTCAGTGTTTGTCAAAGTTTGTCAACTTCGCCTCAGAATGGGGTGAAAAGGATGTTTGTGGCATACCTCTGAAACTCAAGTGCTAATAAAAAGCAATTCGACCGACGGATTGAAAGCAGACTTTTGTTTTTAACAAAATTAGAATGCAAGACTTACGTAAGTTGGAGGTCACGCCAGGTCGCGAGGAAACGGACGCGATAAAGGACGAGATTAGGCGACAGGCCGGTCACTGACTCTCGATTTCCACTTTTTTTAAAGCATGGCGTGCGTTCTAGACTCGCCTGGGTTTTCTCAAGATGAAGTAAGTCATAATCAAAGCGGGTTTATTGCATCCCAGCCACTCCACTGAAGTGAGAAAAGGTCGGCACAGTAGTGGAATGTCCAGTGGGAGGAAGTGAGATAATAATTTAAGCGGCTGGAATGAGTAGACCCTTCCTCGCGGTCAAAACATAACAGCCTACACTGAAGTAGTAAAGTTTTTTTTTTTTTGTCATATATTTATAGAATGCATGAAAAGTTTAAGAGTCATTGACCGCTGCTATCACTCGTAGAGGCTCCTCTTAGCTTTCAAAGTCAAAGCAAGCATAGTTGCACTCAGGAGGTTAAGTTTTGGATGGTTAGCACTTCACTAACTACAACATCTGGCTGCAAAATATAGATTATAGCCTATTATGAGACCACAGCTGCAGTGCAGTGAATGGGTTCCATCAGAATGAGAGTCCAAACAGCTGATAGAAGCATCACAATAATCAGTTAACATCTTGTGAGGTAAAAAGCTGTGAATTTGTAATAAATCCAGTGTTTTTACTTTAAACCATCACTTTTGGCCAGATTGCCAGTCCATGATTTATAATAATGCAAAAAGTCCATCGACATATTTGTTCAGAACTGTTTTAGACTTGTAAACTGTGCTGTACTAATCAGATCTGTATAAATTTCTTTTCTGAATCAGATGAGATGACTTGGATAGAGGATAGACAGCTCATATTTTACCCAGAAGCAACTGTTTAAAGTTAAAACGTCCTAATGATGGCCTGGAGTGGTGTGGATTACTTGTGAATTATTGTGATGTTTTTATCAGCTATTTGAACCCCCATTCTGACGGCACCCATTTAATGCAGTAGATCCATTGGTGAACAAATGACGTAATGCTAAATTTGTCCAAATATGTTCTGATGAAGAAACAATCTCTTGGAAGGAGTTGTGTGGATTACTTGTGGATTATTGTGGTGTGTTATCAGCTATTTGAACTTCCACTCTGACGGCACCTACTCACTGCAGTAGATCCATTGGTGAGCACATGATGTAATGCTAAATTTGTCCAAACATGTTCTGATGAAGAAACAATCTCTTGGATTAAGTTGTGTGGATTATTGTGATGTTTTTATCAGATATTTGAACTCCCATTCTGATGGCACCCATTCACTGCAATAGATCATAAGTGAGCAAATGATGTAATGCTAAATTTGTCCAAATATGTTCTGATGAAGAAACAATCTCTTGGATTGCGTTGTGTGGATTACTTGTGGATTATTGTGATGCTTTTATCAGATATTTGAACCCCCCATTCTGACGGCACCCATTCACTGCAGTGGATCATTAGTGAGCAAATGATGTAATGCTAAATTTGTCCAAATATGTTCTGATGAAAAAAACAACATCTTGGATTGCGTTGTGTGGATTACTTGTGGATTATTGTGATGTTTTTAATCAGCTATTTGAACTCCCATTCTGACAGCACCCATTCACTGCAGTGGATCCACTGGTGAGCAAATGATGTAATTTCCTCCAAATATGTTGTGATGAAGAAACAATCTCTTGGATTGAATTGTGTGGATTACTTTGATGTTTTTATCAGCTATTTGAAGTTTAACTCTCATTCTGATGTCACCCATTCACTGCAGTGGATCCATTGGTGAGCAAATGACGTAATGCTAAATTTCTCAAAATCTGTTCTGATGAAGAAACAGTATCTTGGATGGCCTGAGAGCAAATTTTCAGCAAGTTTTCATTTTTGTGTAAACTATTCCTTTTGAAACCTGCCTTTATACTTCTTGTTAAACATGCTGTGTTACTATGAAATGTCATATTACAAAAGTAAAATGGGTTGCAGACAGCAGGTCATGGTGACTTAAACAAATATTATGTCACATATAAATGGCCCAATCATAAGAAAAACTTTGTCATTTAGTCAGAGAGGGTGAAAATCACAACACAGCTTAACAAGGCACAGCTGAAAACGTACAGAATCATAAAGCCAGAATAACAAACTCCTAACACCACGGTTTGTGAGTAAACATTCGGAAGCCACAAAATGGCTGAGTTCCACAGAGAAATGAATGAAACACAGCAAGCTTAGACTGCTCATCTGTTTCTCTGAAAGCTTTGTTTGTGTAGGCCGGAAAAGATGAAGGGATGACGAAGGTGAGGTGGAGCTTTTAACTCGAGTAGATCATCACAAGGAACCCAAATACATAAAATAAGCACACAACAATCTCATTCACTTTCTGTTATGTAGATTGATTCAGACACCACACAAAACCAAAAAAAAAAACTGTTGATAATAAATGATATAAGCAGATGTAAACCATCTGAATACACAAAAGCTAAAAGCTAACTATGAAGAATTGTTGATTGTTATTCGGTCTTTTGTTCCTTTTTCCTAAACATTTTTTGGTGTGTGTGGGTGAATGAGCAGCATATTTATTTTCCTGCCATATGAACCTAATAAAACTGTCTCAAAGCTTCTCTTAAGACTGGTGAGAGCGCGTGTGGTTATTGTTTTTGCTGGTTATTAGTTTTATTGGCTGTTCGTGAGCACCTCATTTAAACTGCACAGCTCATTTGAAAACAAAGGGGAAATGTTGGGAATTAGAGTCAATTTAGATATTTTTTAAAGCACTTGAAAACATCCAGCCCTGGCAGAATACTCACACTAGGATAAATAACATTAAAGCACTCATTGTTTAAGACAGAAAGTTGTCCCATGTGCACAATCATTTAATTAGGAAATAGTGACATCTATTTAAAAAGATATAAAGTTTGAATACTCACTTTTGTGATGTTCCTCCAGTTTCTCTGTCTACTCTAAAATAACAATGACATGTTTTCAGAAATCCTTCCTGGAAATCCATGGTAGTATATCTGTCATTATCTATACAACAAACAGAACTATAAATTTCCACCATGATTCAAAGTTTGGGGTCAGTAAGATTTGCTTTTATCAAGCAAGAACATATTATATTGATCAAGAGTGACAGTAAAGACTTTTATCTTTAAAAAAATATCAATTAGCACAATTGTTTTTAACATTGATAATAATAACTCATGTGATGACAATTTAAGCTTTGCCACAGGAATCAATTTTATTTTAAAATACATTAAAATAGAAAACAGATTATTTAAACTGCAAAATTATTTCATTATATTGCTGTTTTTACTAAACTTTTGATCAAATAAATGCTGCCCTGTTAGACATATAAGAAATATGTCATATATACATATATATACACACACACACATACATATATATATATAAACATATATATAAACATTTAAAGATTATACATTTTAGACATTTCCAACTTAGGGGGGAAAAAAAAGTTTATATAAGCATTTCATAAAGGTCTACTTTGCAGCTTATTTAGCTAGATTTTTAATGTTTTTTAAAAAAGTCAAGTCTCTTCTGTTCACCAAGCCTGCATTTATTTAATCCAAAATACATTATTTATTATTATCAATATTTAAATGTACAGTTGAGTACATTTTTTCAGGATTCTTTGATGAACAGAAAGATCCAAAGATCAGCACTAATCTGAAATAAAAAGCTTTTGTAACATTATACACTGCACCATTAAAAAGCTTATATATTATTATTATTTTTTTTTCTTGGAAAGAAATGATAGAAATTAATACTTCTCTTTAGCAATGATGCTTTAAATTTATCAAAAGTGATGATAATCACATTTATAATGTTACAAAAGATTTCTAGTTCACATAAATGCTGTTCTTCTGAACTATCTATTAATTTCTATATACATGAAAAAAAATCTACTCAGCTGTTCTCAACATAATAATAATAATAATAATAATAATAAATTTTTGAGCAGCAAATCAATATATTAGAATGATTTCTGAAGGATCGTGTGACTGGAGTAATGATACTAAAAATTCAGCTTTGAAATCACAGGAATAAATTACATTTTAAAATATATCCAAATAGAAAGCAGTTGTTTTAAATAGTAAAAATAATTTAAAGATTTACTGTTTTTGCTGTACTTTGAATCAAAATACAGAAGAGCAGAAATTCAGAAGAATCTTACTGTTCAAAAACTTTTGACTAGTAGTGTATAAGATTACAAAACAACTAAATAAACAAGAATTGTTGTTTTTGTATTATACCCCATGTGAGTACCTAGAATTTCTTGTTTCATACACTGTTTTCCCTTCTCCTAAGATTACCAGTGGAGGTAATGGCCAACATCCTTGAAGCAACTTCCTGTTGCCATTTTTTTCTAGCCTGGAATAGTGAGGAAAGGACTGTCCTTTCAAATTTAATTGTTCTATTTATTTCTTTAACAGAAATAAATGGAACTCTAATATCATACAACTAATGAACGCTGGGGCATATGATAAAATCTCATCTGATCATGAAGGGAAGTTCACTTAAAAAAAGTTTATAATATTTGGAAGAATGTTGGTAACCAAAGAGTTGTCGTTATTGACCCATAGTATGGAAAAAACAATGGAAGTCAATGGCTACTGTCAACTGTGTGGTTACCAACATTTTTCAAAATATCATCTTTTGTGTTTAACAGAAGATAGAAATTCATACAGGTTTTAAACACCTTGAGGATGAGTAAATGACAGTAGAATGTTCATTTTTAGGTGAACTATCCCTTTAACACAACTTATCCACTTGTTGGGTTGTTCACAACATTTTGCAGGATTTTTCATTCAAGTCTGTTTTATGCAAAAAAAAAAACAAATGTGAGCTCATCTTGTAATGGGAAGTGGGTTTCGGCCTGAAACAGTTGAAGGCTGCACGGACAGTTCTGTGGCTTTTCACTTCATCAATCCTCTGCAGGGGAGAGTTGAGGAATGAAAAGATGCTATCCGCCTGCTGGAGATCAACAATGATCCATTTCATTTCTGCTTACTCTGAGGTATGTCTGAATGAGAAAAGAGACAGAAAAAACAGAAACAGGAACTGTGCAAGAAAAAAAAAAAAAAATCACCATTTTATGTTACGAATCAGGATGTAATAATGCAAAATGAGCTCTATCCTAATAGAAATGCATGCACTACAAACTTATGACATCACATGTTAAATCTCTTTCCAAATCCCTCCAAAATCTTTCTTTATTTTCATAGCAGATCTTATTTATGTTGAACTAGACGGCTTTCTTTGAGGTGAGTTTAAGTCTAAGACAGATTCATTAGTCAGATGTCTACCTGACCTGGTATAAACTCTTAAGGGAGTTTAGATAGCAGGCCCAGCACTCCATCTTCCCCTGCAAATGTCCAGTAGGCACATTACATTACACCCCTACATCTTTCTACGTCGCAAGCACTCAGAGAAACAAGTATTACGCTAATCCCCGTCGCCAATTTATCTTGAACACATATTGCTAATGCTGCAATAAATTCAATCGCGTCTGCAGGGCGCGCTTTAGAGACGAGAAAGATAAAAAGAAGAGGAGACGACTGATAAAACAAGGGATTTTTATTTTTAAAAAAAACTGGAATTACAATGATGCTATAAAAACAAAATAAAAAAATTTATGTATATATATAAATAAAAATGTAATTTAAAACATTCTTTCCACGTTTTAATCTTTACTTCCTGGTGTGGCTTTTGCGTCCTTTCCGTTCTTCTTGGTGAGACCACTAAAGTATTTCTCTCTGAAAGAGTTGTGACCCTGGTACGGGGTGAAGCGAGGGTCAGCGAGGTGCACCAGTTTGTCCGAATCCTGCAAGAAAGCATATTAAACAGCTTAAATAAACAACATCAGAAGTGCAGGATTCAAGTAAATTTTTAAAGGAAACAAAAGATTTCTTTTTAAATAAATGCTGTTAATTAAAAGTTTTGTTGACCAAAAAAACATTTCTACATAAATATTAAGCAGAAAAACAGCAAAAAAAAATCAGCATCAAATCAGCATATCAAAATGAATTCTGAAGGATCATGTGACACTGAAGACTGGAGTAATGATGCTAAAAATGCAGCTTTGCCATCAAAAGGAACAGACTGCATTTTAAAATATATTCAGAAAATGATTATTGTAAATTTGAATTACTTTTCACAATATTGTATTTTAAAAAATAAATGCAGCCTTGATGAGCATAAAAGATTTCTTTTATAAACATATTTAAATGCTTAACATTTTAAAGGAATAGTTCACCCAAAAATGAAAATTCTGTCATTAATTACTCATCCTCATTTTGTTCCAAACCCGTAAGACCTTAATCTTTGGAACACAAATTAAGATATTTTTTGATGAAATCTGAGAGCTTTCTGACCCTGCACAGACAGCAAAGCGTTCAAAGTCCAGAAAGGTAGTAAGGACATCGTTTAAAATATCCATGTGACATCAGTGATTCACCCTTAATTTTATGAAGATACGAGAATACTAGAAAACACAAAAAATGACTATATTCAACAATTAACCCCTGCGAAGGGAGTTTGATTGACAGGCGATCTGACCAATTGTAACGCGAATTTGCCATTTTGTCCAACAAACAAACCAGACAGGAGAGTTGATTAACACTGGTGGACTTAAACTTGAAAATAGTGTGTATAGTGTGTCTTTCCGTGGCTGAAGCAAGATACCTTCTGATGTTCATTCAAGTTTATTTAATGCTAGCTATAAATAGTACAGAGGAGGAGATGATGCTTGAACTGAAGTGCTACAGTGATCTGTCAAGACACATTAAAGAGCCACAAAACAGTATTTATTGTTTGAATTTTTTTTAAAAAGTACAGTTTGAAAGATGAAACTTTGTTTCATACCTAAAGTAATCTGCTCTGTCTTGTCTGTCGGCGTATTGTCAGTTTCCTCTTTGTTCAGCAATGTATTTTTCACTGTTTAAGAACATGATGTGTGGAATGATTGCCATATCTTGTTGGACATAGCAACAGTAACGAAGGGGGGTGGGTCTTTGTAAAGGGTCAATTTCCTCACGGAAAAGGCGACATTGTTGAATAAAGTCATTATTTTTGTCTCATTTTAACAATGTCCTTTCTACCGTTCTGAGTCCTGAATGTGGTGCGTAGCTGTCTATGCAGGGTCAGAAAGCTTTCGGATTTCATCAAAAATATCTTAATTTGTGTTCTGAAGATGAACAAAAGTCTTACAGGTTTGGAACGAAACGAAGGGGAGTAATTAATGACAAAATTTTCATTTTTGGTGAATTCAAACTTTTGCTAGGTAGTGTAAATTTAAATGACATGTTATGCAAGTAAAAAAAACAACAACTGGGGGTCACTGCACCTCAAATTTTTTATCAGTTTTAAATGTACTTACTCATATTTCAACAAAACTACACAAAAAAACAAAAGCACACTAAAGCAAAATGGCAAAAACAGGTTTAAACATTTGGACGGGTACGGCACACTTTTATGTCTTCCCTTCACAAGCTCACAGTCAAGTGCCTAATGACAGACAGCAGAGTGTTAAGTTCCTCAGATTTTCCTGCTCAAAGTGGAGGCCAGGATCTTAAGCAGGACCTGCTGGAGGAGGGCAGGAGGGAAGCACACTGCACTGCAGGCTAACGAGGTGGCAGAAAGACTGTGAGCTTAAAGTGATGACTCCAGCTCTGGGCCTGCAAACCATCAACGGCACCTTCCACAACACACTCCCTTCTGCCAGTCAGCAAGGACTCAGTTTAGGTCACACGCGCCGAGCCCTTAGTTTACAACGCAACTTACGCAACACAGACCACACAAGCCTCCGGAACAGACCCTAGTGTCTGTGGCGGCCTAAGTGGGCTGTAATGTCAATTAGAATTACAGGATGAACAAATGAAGATGGAAAGCACAGTGAATATCATAAAGTCATATTTCACTCCAAAATCAAACCAACAACAACTAGAAAGATAATGACAGCTATGAAACTACAAAAAGATTCTGCATGACAATTCTTAACATTTATCCTCAACCCTCTTAATAGTAGCCTACTGCATCTTATGTGAAAAATAATCTCTTGTGACTAATGCAAATATATACACTACCAAAAGTCTGTGGTTAGTAAGATTTATATATTTTTAATTCAGCAAAAAATGCATTAAATTACTAAATGTCTCAGTAATGACTTTTACATTGTTACAAAAGGTTTCAAATAAATGCTGTTTTTTAATTCGAAAATTCATCAAAAATGTTAGGGGAAAAAAAAATGTAAAAATGTCAAATATATTAAAATATAAAAGTTATTTTAAATGTTAGCAATATTTCACTATATAACTATTTTTATTGTATTTTTGATTAAATAAATGCAACATATTATTTTAATTTTTGGTAACACTTACAATAAGCTTCATTAGTTAACATGAACTAAGAATAAACAATGCTTCCACAGCATTTATTAATCTTCATGTTAATTTCAGCATTTCCTAATGCATTATTAAAATCACAAGTTGTGATTGTGAACATTAGTTAGTTAATGCACTGTGAACTAGCACGAACAAACAATGAACAACTGTACTTTTATTAACTAACAAAAACAAAGATTAGTAAATAGTGTAATAAATGTATTGTTCATTGTTCGTTCACGTTAGTTTATACATTAATGTTAACAAATGTCATGATATTGTAAAGTGTTACCAAATTTTTAAATATTAATCTAATAAAATCATTAAAAATCATATTTATTTATTTGTTCTTTTTAAGATTTACCCAAGAAGAAAACCAGATCTTTGGTGTAGGCACTTCAGCAGGGGACATGAGGACACACAGATTCTATGTGCCAAAATGCCAAATGTAAAGAGAAATAACAGAGCGAGTGAGAGAGAGGGAGATGGAAACAGAGAGAAAGAGAATGAGACAAGGCAGAAACAGGGCCTCATCTTGACTCAGAATTGTTTGACAGCTCTGAACTAATGCTAGATCTCCTAAGCTCCTAAAAGTCCTGCGTTCTGTTCTAAAAATAAGCTCCACTGGGTAATATTTATCCCATAATGCAACAAGACATGTTCCTTCTGTTCTCAAACAAAAGCAACAGAACTCTAAACCTAATATTATAATTCACGTGAAGTGCATCGTAGAACAGTCGAACAGAGCCGATCAAGGACATTAGGATAAACATCCATACACAACGAGCGGCGGACACTATTCAGATGTTTCTGAAGCTACTGCTAGACAAGAGGAGAAGTTTTGCCAAGATCACATCAGAGCTACTTGAGCTTTGGGAAATGAGCCAGTTTTTCAAAGAAGAGACTTATTTGATAGTCATTTTGTCTTTGGAGTTTGAAGCAAGTTTAGGAGGAAGACAAGGACATGATCTGTAGGTAACATGTTCCAGGTTTGGAGCATAAGTCGGTGGAGACACATGCTAGTCCGGGTAAATATCCGTGAGTGCGTTACAGGAAAGCTTTTATGGGAACAATTTGGGGTTTTGAAGTGAAGTTGTTGTCAAATCCAAAGATGGATTGTTTTCCATACAATGTGTGATTAAGTCATTAAAGCGGCGTAAAAACAGAGAGTCAATCACAGCCAGATGGCAGGATTATTTTCAGATTGACGCCATAAAAGACGTAAACATTTAAAACATATTCAGGACAGTCTCATCTTTAGACCAAGGGGTCCGCATCTGAAATGCCTTCACATACCTCAGGCTCCTTGGTCTTCTCCATGGTGATGAGTCTCCGTGACGTGTGGCTGGACAGAGTTTGTTCGCAGTTGCTGATGAGAGTCAAACAAGGGTGAAGAGGCACCATCTCCTCACAGTACCTGCAGACCACAGTACAATTTTAGATCAGCCAGCTGCACGCTCACCAAACGAAACAGCTTGATAGCGGTAGGGGATGTCACAACTATCAACCATTGTTTCTGAAATTGTGCCACTGCTCACTTGTTTGTCACATGCACTCCAGTGGAAAAGGGGTGATAAATTAAACAAGCAGCTGACATTTTTCATAGATTGCCTGCCAGTTATTCCCTAGGCAACAAGAGAGTCACCAAAATAACAACAGAAGCAATGCATGAATGTAGTCGATCATTAAGGACAACACTTGACGTCTTGCTGTAGCAAGTACTACATATTCACTATGGCAAAAATGACAATGCAAATAATATAGCAGGAAATTTGTGACCACACTTGTTGGGTTACAGACAAAACTTCTCACTATATTTTAATTTAACACTTGATTTAACACTAATGCAACCGGTCCAGTCCTATCCGCTCTGCCTTGTTCTTGTTCTGAGTGGGACTCGAACCTGGGCTGCCAGCATGGGAGGCGGGAGCACTAACCAGGATGCTAAAGACCGTAGCTTACAGCATCAGTTGCTAGTGTGCCTCTTGAGATCAGGGAAGTGAGGTTTAGCTAGACAGCTCTTACCAACTCGCCTCCGTTACACTTACCCCCCTAAACCCTACTCCCGGCACCAACTTAACCCCACTGGTCCCAACAGTTTTCTTGTTCAGAGTGGGACTCGAACCTGGGAGCATGGGAGGCGGGCACGCCTCCGTTACACTGACCCCCCCTAAACCCTACTCCCATCCGGGTCACGGGACCAATGCAACCCTTCTGGTCCTAACAAGCCTGCTTCCTTCTTGTTCCAAGTGGGAACCCGGCGGCTGGGATGGGAGGCGGGCACAGTAACAAGGATGCTAAAGACCACAGCCTTTAGCGTCAGTCGCTAGTGCACCTCTTGAGAACAGGGAATGAGATTTACCTGCGTAGCTTTTACCAGCTGGCCTCTGGTACACTTACACCCCTAAACCCCACTCCCATCAGCCACCAGTGTAACCCCTCTGGTCTTAAACGGCCCGCCTCATTCTTGAGTGTCAGTCGTTAGTGCACTTCCTGAGATCAGGGGCGTGAGGTTTCCATTACAATCACCCCCCTAAACCTCGCTCCCACCTGGGTCACGGCACCAATATAACCTCTCTGGTCCTAACCAGCATGCCTCGTTCTTGTTCTGAGTGGGACTTGAACTTAGGTTAAAAGCATGATAGACAGGCACACTAACAAGGATGCTAAAGACTGCAGCCTCTAGCGTCAGTCACCAGTGAGCCTCCTGAGATCTAGGCAGTGAGGCTTACCTGCACAGCTCTTAGCAGCTGGCCTCTGTCACACTTACCCCCCAAATCTCACTCACATCTGGGTCACAGCATCAATGTAACCCCTCTGGTCCTAACTGCCTCCTAACATCGATTTTGTTCCAAGTGGGACTCAAATTCGGGTTTCTGGGATGGGAAGCGGGCACACTAAGAAGGATGCTGTGTGCCTGTTGGAGATCAGGGGAGTGAGGTTTACCTGCACACTCACCCCACTTAACCCCACTCCCATCCGGATCATGGCACCAATGTAACCCCTCCAGTCCTGCCTTGTTCTTGTTCTGAGTGGACGTGCTAACAAAGACACTAAAGATCTAACCTTAGTCACTAGTGTGCCTCTTAAGATATTTACCTGCTCCAGCTGGCCTCCTTCACACTAAAAATGCATAATTCTTAAAATGAAACATTATAAACATCTAAATGATTTTTAATCAACTTACAGATTTTTTTTCTATTTTTGCTTTAAATATTTTTTTTTTATTTTACAGCTGAGTGAACCTTATAATTAGACCCCATATTGTTGATGTAAGTGATCTAAGTGTCTTGAACCTAAAGTATGCATCACAACAATGATTCACAATAATTCCTGGTTCATTTCAAAGATGATTCAAAAAAAAGAAAGAAAAACTAAAGACTGACCAAAGACCCTAATATACTTCAGGCAAAATCTAAGATCGAACTACTGCGATGTAGAACAAAGTCAGGCCAAAACAAAGTTTGTTTAAAGAGCTCGAAACAGCTTGCCAAAACAAACTTTCTGGAAAAATTTGCTTCGGCTGGTAAACACCTTTGAATCACCACTGGTCTGTGGTGATTACATAATCAGTATATGCGATTCAATAATAATAAGAGAGTCTGGTTCAAACCGCTAGCTCACAAGCAAAGTTGTTGCATACCAATATCTTTTTTGTGTGTTTATAGTTCTGAACCAAATCCTCCTTCAAAGCTCAATAGTTGAGGCAATATCGGATATTAGATAGTGCATGGATCTGCACTTTGCATCACCACCTAGAAAGAGTAGACCATCCAGGTACCTTTAGGATACTCATTTCAACATACTAAGACTTGGGACAAGCTAATTCTAATTTCAAATCTTATTTAGAAAGCATTTTATGCGGATTGGGACACAGCAAGTGTCCGGAACTCTTCTTGCCAACTCATTTTAAAAAATCAGCTCATGAAAGTCCTTTGTCTTTGAATTGGACTACACAGCTTCTGCTGTGTTTGTTGTTGCACTGATTTGTTAATACATCATGTTCTAAAGACCGATTTAACAAAAAACGTCTGTAAACACACATTTTACCAATAGTAACTAGACTGTTGTCATTTTTAGTCTTTGTTTTTCGCATTTGTAACCATTTCAAATCGCAATCTGAAGCCCTGCCACAACCATAAGAGCCCAGAACCACTGAGAACATCCGAACTATTCGTTGTTCCCAGAGGCAGTGAAGACATTAAGTAGGGACATTAACTCAGCAGGGAGTTGAGCTGGTGGGCTGTTAACATTCACGCGCTGACAGACGCGTTCGCACGCATCGACTTCATTTTTCAGACGATTACGTAAATATGGTTAGCGCCTGAAATCAATGAAAAAAATCAGTTTGAGGGCTGCTAGCTCTAGCTCAACCTCATCCACACAAAGCCACTGATCCACAAACCATTGCGCACATGCAGTTAGGTGCGTTTCAAACAAATCATAAATTATGTGCCCTCTTTTCAACGGACCTGACAAAGCAAAACAAGGAGGCATACGAAGCATACATATTCTCCATCGCACTGTTTACACAGAGCTACTCCTGTCACCTTGGAGAAACGTCTAACAAATGTCAGCTTTCCAGGAAAGGGCTCTCTGGAGAACCCCGTCCACAGAAATCACATGACAGAATCACATTTCTGAATATAGGGCAATGAGTCAGAACAGACAAGTGCATTATAGGGTACTAATGACTGACTAACATCCCATGTGGCTTACGCTCATCTCTGCCCTCACTTGATGACGTCCATGTCCCGTAAGAGAGATTATTCTTCTATTTGCACCAATGTGCAGTGGTAACAAAACAATTAACATAAAAGGTCAAAGACGTGTTAATTAAATCAAAAGACTCAGTTTTCTCCATCATGTTGACGTCTACATCACCGTGGGCATTATTTAAAACTTGTAAGGATATGTTTCTTTGTCATACCTCATTAGTTTTGTTTGTAACAAGTGCCTCGTTGCGTCATCAGAAATTGTACTGTTTACTATGGAAAAAGTGTTTTAATTTGATCTGGGGCTTGAGTTTGAACTTTCTCCTTAAGATGAAGTGGATGAATCAGATACTGAGGGCTGTTTCCACTTCTAACTGTTACAAGGGTAATCAGCGTCGAAGCCCCAGATTCCAGCAGCAGTCATCTGCTCCTCTGACACCAAAGTTTATAAACACAAGTGTTGCTATACTAACGCCGGCTCTGAAGATGCGGTCATAAAGCTCCTGACGCCAGCGCCTCCTTGTGGTGATGTCACTGATAGCTATACTGCGGTCTTAGTTAAATCCTTCCTGTCTGCGGACCCCAACACATTCACCAGATACACTTCTGACCTGTCAGCCGGATACACTGGAGTTCAGTTCTGTGTAGTTTGGTTTTTACTCTCTGCTGCACGTAGCGATAAAGACATACAAGACTATTCAAAGTTTGGGGTCATGAAGATTTTTTTATGTTTTTGCAAGAAGTCTCTTACGCTCACCAAGGCTGCATTTATTGGTTTAAAAATACAGTAAAAACAGTACTATTGTGAAATAATATTACATTTTAAACTAAGTGTTTACAATGTGAATATACTTTAAAATGTATTCCTGTGATGGCAAAAGTGCATTTTAGCAGCCATTAATTCTAGACTTCAGTGTCACGTGATCCTTCAGAAATCACTTTTGCTTAATATTTTTGTGGAAACCATGATATATTTTTAATTCAGAACTCTTGATGAACACTTTACATCAACTTTTATTTGATTTATAAATGTTTTGTAAAATTATACGTCTTTACTGTCTCTTTTGATCAATGAAATTAAAGTTATAGTTCATCCAAAAATGAAAATAACTCTCATGTCGTTCCAACCCCATAAAACCTTCGTTCATCTTTGGGATACAAATTAGCATATTTTTGATGACATCTGAGAGCTTTCTGACCATGCATAGACAGCAATGCAACTGACATGTTCAAGGCCCAGAAAGGTAGTAAGGACTTTGTTAAAATAGTCCATGTGACCTCAGTGGTTCAACCTTAATTTTATGAAGCTAGAAGAAAACTTTTTGTGCTTAAAGAAAGGCAGGACATCCAAACGCTCACCTACCATTCATCAACCTCAAATATGGCTTTTCATCTGAAAGATGTATGTAGTAGATAATTAAAGCAAATGTGCTTTCTGCCATCTCGGTCTCTGTGAACTTGAGCGCGAAACTCTGTGTATACTTGCCTTACAGACATGAAAAGTATATCTATAGAGAGTGAAACATCTACCTTCAAATGAACCTATGCAAATGGAAAACAAATGTTTTCAGATTATGCAATCCGTATGAAACACGCATACAGGCGCATCCACTAATGTGGAGATGAGTCAGTGTAGCCAACTTTATCTCTTAAGCCGAAAACAAAGTAAGCACTAGTTCATCAATAAATTGTTAAAACGTTAATGCAGTCTCCTTGCTGTTTTTCCCCTGACACATTTATAATTATTAGATCTGCCGGCGCGCTGTGGCAAGCTTTCTTTGCTTGAGTTTTTTGAGCACTTATTAGGCTATGTAGGCAATTAAAGGCCCATTATTATAATTTATATGGCTTTTAATAAACATGCGTCTAATAGCCGACTTATGCTTAAAATGAAAGACTACTAGTCGACCCGAAAAATCTTTAGTCGAGGGCAGCCCTAGTGATATGTGACTGTACCTGCACAGCCCTACTTAGAAAGCACTTCATTCATGTATTAAATAAAGACAACGCAAGCTAAATTCATTACTGTTGGCATCAGCAATCCTGATGGAGTGAATCCCGTAACTATATGATGGAAAATCTGTCTATAAGCGAGACGGGGTGAGGTAAAGGTGTAGATCAAGCGGCAGGCCCCTCCTTTGAGTCACAACACTTCCCGGGCCCTATAATCAGTGGATAGCATGATCTGTGGACACTGCTGTTTGTGGTCAGTGGGAAATACCCCACAGCTTCACACCTGCTCCTCTGCTGGGTTGACCGCAGGTCAACAAGCCTGAGCAGGTTTAACATCCACCACCTCAACAGGGGGCTTGAGCTACTGATGTGCTTTGAGCTCCTATCTACAGGCATAGGAAGGTACAAGATAGCCCCCTAGTGACTGATTAAGTACACATATACTGGAGGAATATGCTGTGTCTGATATAGTTTTGTGAATGTGATCAAGCAGTCTGACTAGATGTACTTACTCTGGTCTATAGATTGGAAGCCAATAGACAAGACGTCCACCTAAAACCAAGTGGTGGGCTGCAAAATTCAAGAGGTCGGCAAAGATATCACTCAGATGGTACGCCATTGAAACGGGGACGTGACTCTCTCCAGAGCTGCATCGGAATATGAAACACAAGATAACAGAATCAAC
The DNA here is from genome assembly GCA_019740295.1 of Labeo calbasu. Lineage (NCBI taxonomy): Eukaryota > Metazoa > Chordata > Actinopteri > Cypriniformes > Cyprinidae > Labeo > Labeo calbasu. The sequence goes on from JAHKKF010537765.1 coordinate 20,972, forward strand.
AGAAGAAAGTCAAAGGTTTTAATAAGTCATTAATAATAATAAATGTTTCTTAAGCACCAAATCAGCATATTAGAAACTGGAGTAATGACTGCTGAAAATCCCACTTTGCCATCACAGAAATTGAATTTTAAAATATATTAAAAAAGAAAAGTCATTTTAAATTGTAATACTATTTGTTAATGTTAACATTGCACAGTATTACTGATCAAAAAATGCATTAGCATGAGAGACGTCTTTCAAAAACATTTTAAAAAGCCTTTGAGTGCTTGTGTAACCGTATACTCTTGTACTATTTGGTGTGTTAGAGGTGAGGTAAAGGATTACTGGATGACTGGCTCATATCTAAAGAGTGTTTCAAGTGGATCCATTAAAAATGCAGGTGGATAAAAGTGATAGGCTTACAAGTCCTCAGGAGGTTTGATGATATCTTTATGAGATCCCGTTCTCCTTGTGGACTCACGGATACCATATGGAGCTGCGCAAGGGAAAAGCAAAACACTTGAAGCTTTAAAACATCACTTAATATTACCAACCAAAAAATAATAATAATGCGGCTTTAAAGGTGAAGTGTGTAATTTATGCACCACTAAACGTAACTGAACAAACAGTACTCCTATAGTCAAGCTAGTATTTTGGAACATGGTAGCTGATTTTTAGCCGGTCCAATCAGGTATACTATAGTATTGCAGGATATATATATATATATATATATATATATAAAAAAAAAACAAAAAAAAGTACACCCTTCACCTTTGAAGACCTTAAAGTTCACTTCCAGAACAAAAATTTACAGATAATGTACTCACCCCCTTTCATCCAAGATGTTCAAGATGACAAGATGTCTTTCTTTCTTCAGTTGTAAAGAAATTACGTTTTTTGAGGAAAACATTTCAGGATTCCTCTCCATATAATGGACTTCAATGGTGGTTAAAACTTCCAAAATGCAGTTTAAATGCAGCTTCAAAGCTTCAATTTATATATATTTTTTAGACTCAAACGCTCGTCTTGTCTAGGTCTGCGTGAACTCTGATTTTTTCCGGTTCAAGACAGTTAGGGTATGTCGAGAAACTCCCATCTCATTTTCTTGTCCTTTAACTTTAAAATTGTCCTAAATCGCTGCAGAAGTACTGACCCAGTGTTTATAAAGTAAACATGCAAAGAAGAAGGTCAAACGCCTTTACAAAAAAAGGTAAAACAGCGATGTAAGGCCATTTTGAAGTTGAAATGATTTCGAAAATGAGATGCGTTTTTTGCCATACGCCAACTGTATTGAACCGGAAAAAAAAAACAGTTCACGAAGAGCTAGTCCTGCGTGAAAATCCTGAAATGTTTTCCTCAAAAAACATAATTTTGAAGAAAGAAAAACATTAACATCTTTAATGACAAGCGGGTGAGTACATTGTCTGTAAATTTTTGTTCTGGAAGTGAACTACTCTCTTTAAGTTTCTAGGAACGTACGGTCTGTAACAATGGCATCAAACTGTGCATTTTTTCTCCAAACAGGTTTGGAAGCATCAGACACCATGACGTCCACATAGAGACTCTCAGCCCCATACTGCCGCAGGTTCGCTCGGATGTTCTCATCCGGTCCTCTCCATTTCTGATTCTTCCTGCTGGCTTTTCCTGCAACAGTTGTAAATGCTCACAGGTGTGCACTTATGTAGGTTTAGTCAAAAGTATGACTAAACCTACATTGTGTGGAAAAGTGAATAACAGAATTACTTAAATGCTTTAAAAAAACATACCTATTCCATGGATAGTGTTATAATCAATGTCTGTTCCACATACATAAGCCCCAAAGTGTGAACACGCTACCAGAAGACTACCTGAAAAACAAAATATACGAAAATGATCATGAGAGAATTTAAGAAATCTCTGGAATATATCTGACTGTAAATCTTCAAATCTGCTTGACACTCCAAAAGTATGGCCTATAAGGATTTCCAGGCAACCAGAGAGCATTCAACCAAATAAGCACATCTGGCCTGCAGATCTCAGCGCATGTGGTGACAACAGACTTATGATAAAGCCCTGGCAACATCATGGCACGCTAGAAACTCGCACAATAAGCCTCGCTTTGGGAAAGAGACTGAGAAAGAAATGCAGCCCCATGCTGTTTAAAAAGCCAGCAATCCTTCATTTGACTGATGACACTCGAAAGTGGTACTTTTCAAAGTCAAAAAAAAAAGGAAAAGTGCGCCAACTGAGACTGAAAAGTGAGAATTTCTGTGAGCCATAAAAAAAATGATATAGGGATCTGCTCCTGGTTTTTGTTAGACGCAAATAAGAACCAGAAGATGATGGCACATATCTTCAATCACCCAGACAAGCTGTCAGATGTGATTTCAATCAGAACGAGAAACAAACACAAACACCTGCTTCGGTCTGGCCCGAAATGAAGCGTCTAAACTGTTCTGATTAACAACATGCCAACAAACACATTTTGCAAGACTAAATGAGTTAATTTGCACAATAAAGATATCTGACATCAAAGGATGAGAAACTTATACACTGACTTTGCTGAATAACTTTTTATATTAAAAAAGACTTCTTAATACTAGCTGTCGAAGAACTACCAACATAATGTTCAAATAATTCAGTTAACACAAATAAGTTAAATTGATAAAAAATTAAATACTATATATAATACTATAAGAAAAATGAATATTTCAAATAAAAACTGTTCTACTAAGCATCAAAATACGTGAAAATGCATTACAAAAATCATGTGACACTGAAGACTGGAGTAATGATGCTTTGCCATGAGAATAAAATATATTAAAAAAAAAAAAAGTTAAAATAGAAAAAAAGTCATTTTCATTTTTTAATAATATTTACAATTCTTAGTGTATTTTCGATTAAATAAATGCAGCCTTTGTGAGCATAAGAGCCTTCTTTCAAAAATATTTTACTGACCCCAAACTTTGGAACAGTAGCGTATATGATGGCTGTTATACAACAGCTTCAAATGTGGCTCATCCAATCAAATATTAAAGTCTGAATTTATGCCAAGAGACATAAACAGCTGTGTTTCAAAGCCTTTTATGTGCACTGACATTTCCTCACCTGTTCCAACAAAAGGATCGTAAACCAAATCATCAGCCTTTACTTTGGCATGATTGGCCATGATGAAGGAGAGGCCAGCATCCATACTAGTGTTGCCAATAAAATGTCTCTTCTTCACACTGTAGGAGCGAATTAATTCTCTCTGACCATCTGCAATCTGAAAGGAAAACAGTTTAATATTTAGTTGATACAGTAGGTTACCTTTTATTTCAAAGACATCATTCAGCTTTACTTTATAGGGCACAAATCAAGCATTTTACAAATCCATACAATAGTCAAATGTGGTGCTTCTGCAAAGACTACGGATGACTATGATATGTATATGTGACCCTTACCACAAAACCAGTCATAAGGGTCAGTTTTTTTGAAGTGGAGATTAATACATCATCTGAAAGCTGAATCAGTAAGCTTTCTATTGACGTATGGTCTGTTACGTCAAAAAAAAAAAATTTAAATATTGAAAAAACGCTTTAAAATTGTCCAAATGAAGTTCTTAGCAATACATATTACTAATAAAAAAAATTAAGCTTTTATATATACAAAATATCTTCATGGAACATGATCTTTACTTAATATCCTAATGATTTTTTGGCATGAAAGAAAAATCAATTTTGACCCATACAACGTACTTTTAGCTATTGCTACAAATATACCCATGCTCACCCATCTCCCAAAGTATATATGGAAAGGCTCCTCTGGGATGTCATTAGGATCAGAGCCATAATCCTCCAACAAACAGAAAATATGTTCTGGATCCTTCAGGTTGACTGTTCCTTTAAACGGTAAGAAGTCTAGAGCCTGCGGCAAAAATACACTTTATATATAAACATTTCATTTTCATTTTCAGAAAATCTAAATTTCAATTAAAGCTGTTGGTAAATTACCACCAATTATGGTATCAGGTATTCAAAATGTACAAACATGCAAAACACAGCAAAATACTTACATCAATCTTTTTGATTCTGTCCTCAAACACTAATGTTTTGTTGAAAGTGTAGACGTTGATCTTATAAGTAGAATTTTGTTGTAGATATTGAGCCTGTAAAGAATTAATACAAGAGACATATTCAGAAATATTCCCTGTAAATCCCATTGCACTTTATTAGGAGAGGAACATGAACAAACCATGTTTTCTGCTGGATACTCCAACAATGACGTCCTAAGCTCGTCTGTTGTTGCTCCATGACCCCAAAGTTCAAAAGCAGACCTTGAAATCAATATTAAACTTTAAATGAATTCAGCAATCCAATAGTTATTATTGTTTATTGTTCAATTAATGATTTATAATAAGATCTTTCATTTGTCAATGTCAATCAACTAACTAACAATGAGCAATATTTATTTTAGCAGCATTTATTAATCTCTGTAAAGTAATATCTGAAAAATAAAATTGTTCACTGTTTGTTCATGTCAGTTCACAATGCATTAACTAATGTTAACATTTTAAAATTAAAGTAAATGCTTAAATTTACATTAGATAAATAAATTAAATAAAACACAATTTACAAGATAAATAAACCGTTTAGAAATATTGTTCTTTGTTAGTTAATGATAACTAATGTAATTAATTAATGTAAACAAAATAAACCTTATTGCAATCATAATTCAGGCTGGAATCATTATGATATTCAAACATATGCAATGTCTTGATTGGTCACTGGGTCATAAACTCATATAATATGCTAAGTAATTCATAATACATGTCGGCGAATAAATGCAATGTAATAAAAATATTTATAATAGTTTGTCATCCTGAGCATTTTATTAGTAATGTAACCAAAAAAACAACAACAACCTACTTTCCACAAACTGTTCTGGACATGACACTCCGTATATCATCTTCCGATAAGCCATTTAGTTGCCAAAAGGGAGACTAATGAGGAAAAACGTTAGAGTTGTTAAGCAATAAATAACATAACAGTTACTTGTGTTAAGTAAAAAAAACTATTTGTGATTACCTTTTCGTTGAACGTTTCTGATGTATCAAATGGACGGTTCCTTAGAGACAGCAATGATTTTATTTCCTGTAAACAATAATTCAAAGAGTGCTATATGAACGTCTACCAAATACAGTTCGATTTTTAGATCAAAATTAAAATAATTAACTCTACAACAATGAATTGAACTGTGAGTAATAAGCGCTCTAATCCAAAATACACTCTTGACAGTTTAATTCTAGCATTTTGACACGAAGGTCTAAGTGAACTGAAAGTTTACAGTTTATACCGGTAATCTAAAATCCACGTTATCATGTGCAAGATGAAGTAAATACTGTCTGCACGCCCGACCACAGTGGAGAGCCATGTTTGTGTGTCACATTCAACATCATCCGATAAGTATATCATGCTCGTAACAACAGTTCCTATTTGGCATCCCGTACGTAAATCGCCTTGAAGCGAAAGTCTTGTAAAAGGATTAAACGTTTGTACTTTTCAGTGCCTGTTTTAACTACTGTAAGTCAAAACCATGAATAAAAGTAAATAAATTGCCTTTGTGGTCGAAACAATTGTGTGTTCGTGAAAGCCGAATGTTTTTTTTTCTTATGATTTTATGTATAGTCCTTTTTAAAAATGAAAGAGATTTCGTGTCACCTGACGATATCTTTTAATCTTATCTACACGCTCATTAACTTCCTAAGAGGCTAAAATCTTCTCTATCATTGGTTCATCATCTCGTACAGTGACATGATTCTCGTGTTCTGATTGGTTGGTTTACACGTCAATTACTCTCACTAGAGGTCAGAAAAGTATCTACTGCTCAACTTGTAATGTATCCACTTCCATCGCTGTTACAACATGACAGCCATCCTCAAGAAGCCAAACAAGGGCGGTAAGGTTTTATCATAGTACACCTAAAGTGTAATGCATATATTTCGATGTCAAATAAATCTTTGTAATCAAGTTGATTACATCGTTAAACTAAGCTGACATAGAGTAGATTGTTTCTAATAATTTTACACTCTGTTCTGTATATAATTTGTTGCATATGTGTATTGTATATTGTGCCGTTCATGCAGGGCTTTGGAATCTTTAGAATACATCTGTCTCAATTCTATTGTCCCAATTCTTCAGTGTTTTGAGGTTCATTTGTTATTGAGAATAAATTCAGTTTCACAATTTGAATTGAATGGAAACTGAGGTTAATCAGTGTACACTGAAATAAAAATGTGCGGGAGAATTATTAAAATAATAAATAAAATGAATATTATATATTACAAATATAATAGGATAAATAATTTTCCAGTGAATATGGAATATTTGATACATGTATTTGAACATAATAATCAGTATTTGAAATGTTACCTATTAAAATGTAAATTTAATTTATATATTTTTCCTAGAAAACATTATACCCCAAATTATTTTAGCCAAATAATAAACTTTGTGAAACCATAAGCACACACTACAATAGATATGTATGTACTTTCGCTCATTTTCACAATCCTGAAAGTTTTATTTTTGTATTATGTTAACGTAAAGTACTTTTTCTTAATATTTTTTTTTAAATTAGGCTTTTTTTTATTTACTTATGCTATGTGCATATTTTTTTATATTATGATTTAGTATAATTAATGTAGTTTTCATTTATTTTTATTTCAGTTTTTGTTTAAATTCACTTTTAATTTTTATTTCCAGTTAATTTCCAGTGCTTAACTTCAACTTATTTCAGTTCGTTTGCAAGTTAGTTTTTCCATCTAATATTTATATTTTATTTTATTTCAATATTTTTTAAAAGTTTTAGGTTTAGTTAACAATAATTACTCTGTTCTGGAATATTTATCCTAGGATTGAAAACGACCAGTACAGAATTAGTACGCTTGCGTGGTTTTATCTTAAAAAAAACAAACAAATTATATCAGTATTACATTTCTATATATTAATATATCTATACAATATAGTTTACCTTAAGTGCCCAGACTAGTATTGATTACATCAGGTCAGTCTTACTTGTAGACTTCATGAGGCTTTAAGTTATTTAAAGCCTGTACGACATGCAATCTTCTCACTCGCAGTCTGTGTTGTGCCAACAGTGAAGCATGCTGAAAACATGTTGTGAGCCAAAGGTCACCATGGAGACAGACGAAGCACCTGCGCCGCCAAATGATGACAGGGCGGAGACCTGCACCGTATCCGTCAAAGGTCTAACAGAGAACTGGCAGAAATGGTCCAGCGACCACAGTGAGTATCAGAAACACAATCCCTTCAGCAACGGCAAGGTGATTCCCCCGCAGATCCAGCGAGGACAGGAAGGCTACGGCAGGCCTTTAGAGGGCTCCAAAACAGAGCAGAGAGGAAAAGACGCCCACTCCCACATCAGCAGAGAGGTCACAGAGCTCTGCCAGGTGATTAAGGAGATTGGAGAGAGCGGGGACGACGGCAGGACGGCTGTGCGGTTCGGGACGCTGTTTGAGAGATACGTCACCATCTCTAATAAACTAGTGGGAGTTCTGCTGCGAGCACGTAAACAAGGGCTGGTGCACTTTGAAGGAGAGATGCTGTGGCAGGGGAGAGATGATGGAGTACTCATCACCTTGTTACAGTGATTTACAGCAGTGATAGACACAATGTGCCTGTCTGTCCAACATTGCTTTATAGACAGGGGTGCACATAAGTGGTACGCAGGTGCGCATGCGTGATCAAAATAAAAAAATCATTTGCGTATCGACATGGTTGACAGCTGTTAATGCACGATTACCATTTTAGACAAACTGTAATAAGATTAGTATAAGATTTATATTCAAAAACAGAAAGCATCTGTGCGAAGCACAATGCAAAACTGTGGCATTTCATTCACCGACGCTCTTCAATCGGCAGTGCATATACTTACTTGCTGGCAACCCACCAAAATAAAAGCTTGCTGATTTTAAGTTTGGAAATGATGAAAATTCATATTTTAAAAGGGGAAATATTAGCATTTTATGTTTAAGTTCACCATAAAATAATTGTATTTTTATTTAATACTCCCTTTTATGTTTAATTATAATAGTATTACCACACTTTATTATTTTATTTAAAATAAATAAATAAAGTGCAATAATATTATTATCGCTATTATTCATTGATTTTTTTTTTAAGTTATATTTGATGGGTCATAGTATGTGCAGTGTGAGGACCAAACCAAATCTTTAGGTGCTCCTATGAGAACCTGGCTAAAAAACTTATGTGCACCCCTGTTTGTAGACATCCATTTACTTGAACATGGGTTTGGAGTCAGTTTTTCAGCCAAAGATGAGATTTAAACTGAGTGTATTGAATTTAAATGTAGCAAACTGGTATATTGGTGTTATTTTTTCAAGGTGAAGTGTGTAGTTTCTGTACCAGAACAGAAAAATAATGATTTCAAAACACTCTTGTATGTCATTGGTCAACCAAACAGGTAGCCCCGCCCCCTCTCATACCATTGGTTAAGTCAATGCTGCTATTTGGGTGGCTGCTAAAAAACAGAACAATAATGCTTACACTTTTCACATGTTCCTGCTTAAAAACATCTTAAACCAGTCTGAAAATGGTTTGTTGGTTTTAGCTGGTCTTCCAGCCTGGTCAAGTTGGGAGACAGGCTTAGATTGTTTTAAAGGAATAGTTCACATAAAAATTAGCTTAAAATGTGCTAACCTCAGGTCCTCCAAGATGTAGATGAGTTTGTTTCTTCACCAGGACAGATTTGAAGAAATTTAGCATGACATCACTTGCTCACCAATAAATCCTCTGCAGTGAATGGGTGCCGTCAGAATGAGCTTTTCGCTTCACAAGATGTTAATTGACGGGCTGGAGTCATGTGGATTACTCATGGATTATTGTGATGTTTTTATTAGCTGTTTGAACTCATTCTGACGGCACCCATTTACTACAGATCCGTTGATGAGCAAGTGATGTAAAGCTAATTTTCTTACAATTTTTTTCCAATGATCAAATTCATTTACATCTTGGATGGCCTGAGGGCCTTGGGTGAACTGTTCCTTTAAGCTTTTTTATTTTTGTTTCTCAGCAGAGCAACCTACAGGTACCTCAATACTAGATATCTCTTCACAGTGAACTGTGATGGGGTAAAATTTATCCTTTAGAAAGGAAACACATTCACCTTTAAGTAAACACGTACAACACTGTAGTGTTTCTTCAAGGTGGTGTGTGTAGCTTTTGTACCACCAAACAGAATTGGACAAATAATGATTTTAAACAGATTTCAAAACACTCTTGTCTGTCATTGGTCAAACAAACAGGTAGCCCCGCCCCCTCTTATACCATCAGTTAAGTCTATGCTCCTGTTAGGGCTGCTAAAAAAACAGAACAACGCTTACACTTTTCACATTCCTGCTTTAAAACATCTTAAACCAGCCTGAAAATGGTTTGCTGGTGTAAGCTGGTCTCCCAGCCTGGTTACGCTGGTCTGTTTACTGGTTTTCAAGGGGTTTTTGGGAGACCATCTTAGATTGTTGTAAAGGATTAGTTCACCTAAAAATGAAAATTCGCTGAAAATGTACTCAAGCTCAGGTCAACCAAGATGTAAATGAGTTTGTTTCTTCACCAGAACAGATTTGGAGAAATTTAGCATTACATCACTTGCTCACCAGTGGATCCTCTGCGGTGAATGGGTGCCGTCAGAATTAGCTTTTTGCTTTACAAGATGTTAATTGATGGGTTGGAGTCATGTGGATTACTTGTGGATTATTATGATGTTTTTATCAGCTGTTTGAACTCATTCTGACGGCACCCATTCACTTTAGAGGATCCACTGGTGAGCAAGTGATGTAGAATTAAATTTCTCTCTCTCTTATCTAACTTATCTACATCCTCAATGCCTTGAATGGTGAGTAAACTTTCATTTTTGGGTAAACTTTTCCTTTAAGCATAGTTTTTTTTAGCAGGGTAGCCTACAAATGACTTAATTCTGGGTATCCCCTGTATCCTCAGAAATTAAACACAATCACCTTTAAGTGAACATGTACAATAACAGTGCAATGGCTGACAAGCCATATTTTCAAACCATAATCACATTAATATGTATGCTTTGATGCATAGTGTTAAGGCACACAATGTTTTACTATTGGAACCTTTCAAAATGTTTTGCATTTTTGAGTCATGCAATGTATTTGAGTCATTTTCTCATATAATTACCAGTAAGTGACTGTTGCCTAGAAAATGCATTTTCTGTATGGAGTTGCTTTGACTTTATTATAAATATAATTAATATAAAAAATATTTATTGTGATCATCATGTGATAGTTTTGAGCACAAAAAAATATTAAAAAGCACATAACACATACCTAGGTTATTATTTATTTTGTTTACATGCTTATGCATATCATACAGTAAAATCACAACCTTATATCACTCAATAATTAAATACATCTGATGCAATATAATACAATCTATGTCATGGCATGAACCCAGTTAAAATGTTTTACTTAGTGTCATATAAAGGAAGAAAAACAAAACTGCTCTTGCATCATTATTGCAGCACACGATAACAAAAACACTGCCATATTCTGATGCCAAAATCATTCAGCTATAGACTTAGCCTATTCGTGAGAGGTTAAAGGCCAAAGCTAATTTTCAAGATTAATTACCATTTTTAGCTCATTTATATTTAAAAAGTCTGTCACAGCTCTGTATCTTTAAAATCATATTACTGGAAGAATCCGAACTGTTCAGTGTAAAAGATTAATGATTCTGTCAAATTTATCAATGTCATTACTATTCGGCATGCTTTTTTCCCCCCAAAGCAATTGAAAAGTAGCTGCAGTTTTGTAGCTTCAAATTTGATTAGCCCGCCTGGCTGACTATACAACTAACAGAAAACATTGCATTATGAGTATTACGACCCTGAGGCACATGTCTGTGACCTTTTGTCATCACAAACAGATTGACTTGGACTGATATTATGAGTACCGTTGCTCTGGGCATCACAAACATTAATGTATTTTGAGTTCCTCTAACTTCCCATAAATTTAGCTCATAGAGTTCAGCCTTTGGACTAACTGGTCTGCCTGCAAAATAAAGACAGACAAGCGTTAGCTAAACATTTGCACACTCCAAAGCAAGGATAATTAAAAAATCCTATGATTATATATTTATTAGTCTGTGATATTTATTCACACAGATCCAATCGAGCTGTTCGAACAAAAAGGTTTTCATTCTCCTGCCACTGCAGCTTGTCCATTTTAATTTAATACAATTTGCCTGTTCCAATTACATGACAAACGATCTCATTCAACAGACATAATAAACAGTGACTTCTCAGAAAACATTTTGTTTGTTGATGCATCAATAACCTGCTCCAAGGCAATGTGATTATTAGTTTAGTGAATGTAATGTAGTTGTAAACTAAATTATAGTAAATAGTGGGCTCTATTGTTGGATGTTTCTTTTGATTTCTTACCGTAATGAACCAATAGGAGTTTAGCCTGTAGACTAAGCGGGACATGAAGCCCATCTGACTGACGGGTGCGAGAACATGGAGATGCAGATGTGTGACAGAACAGAATGGAGGCCAATGGAACCCAAACCTTGGATATATAAATGGCATGTGATACATTAGAACATATTTCACATTATTTTACATGCGTCATAAACAAGGACTTGAATTTTGTGTAAGTAGCAGATGTTTTCCATTACCTAACATCGCTTAAATCAGTCACATTGTTTTTCTGAAGTATCTCCTTCCCGGTTTCCACTAACTTCTCCACTGAAAACCACAAAAATAGAGTTTGCACAGATGACTCCTGAGTAAAGCATGCTATGTGTAACAAAGCTGGGAAGTCTGACTACTTGTACACGTTAAATCTGACGTTATTTCACACTGTTACTGTAGAAAGGCTCCAGAGTAGCTACTGTCAGAAATGTCTAAACATTTACACCAGTCTTGAATAACTCACAGCGTGTTTACCTAATGGTACATGCTCTTTGCCGAGAGATTTACAATTGCCCACATGTTTACTTGGTACAACCAGATAGTGATGAGGAGCTCCAGGGTGAATATCTCTGAAACAGCACACAGTTTCATCCTGAAAAACAGGGTTTTAATTCATATATTCATATATATAATAATAATAATAACAACAATTACAATATCTGATCATTTATTTTATTCTATTTTACTGCGACAACTTTAATGCTTTTAAATGAGCTTAAATACATTGAAAATTGTGCAATAAAATAATGTGACTTAATAAACATGAAGAGTATTAATGATAATATTTCACAAACTACATAACTTTCTTTATGATGACAATGGACGAACAATTCTCATTTTCATAAAAACAAAATTACTTCATTCAGAAACTACGTTAATCTTGATGACGTTTTGCAAACGAAAAACATATAAGGAAATACTCTGATATATCTTACGACACGTCGATCTGTTACTTCTATACGCAAATATTGATTTCATGAAACGTGTATTGTATTGTGTGTGTATTGTGATCTTTAGCCTCATCATCTTATCATCATTCGCGCATCCGCATGAGTTATAATATCTTAAATGAAGCACTGACAGCACACTCACGTTATGCAGGAGCTCAGTTCCCATTTCTCCCTTCACGATTTTACAGAAAATACATTTTTTGTCATATCCATCATCAATATGATTAGTTGTACCGATCTCAGGTGTCGGTGTGTTTACGGCGGCTGCCATCTTCAAAACGTGAAGTCGGCGCTAATTACATCATCACAACACGAGCCTAAAGTCATTTCAACATACAAGTCCTCTCAGTCAGGTGTTTTTAAAGTCAAGAAATAACAAATATGATGATTCCTTTGTGAGAGAATCCGTGTTAAAATATAAGCTGTTACATATTTTAATAATTAAACCTCCAAAAATATTAAGCATGATTTTAAGACAAGTTGTTGTTCTCGAAAAAAAAAAAAAATATTGGATTTTATATACAGCTGTTGTACAAATTCCTAATTAAATGATATTATAAATATTGTTTCAAAGCCATTTTTCTAAAA
>JAHKKF010537766.1:8965-23371 GCA_019740295.1 Labeo calbasu
ATTTCTCTCCTGATTCAGAAAAAAATGACTTTTTTACTGGAAAAAGCAATATTATGGCTAGGAGTGTTTTAGCTGGAGGCAACATTTTAATGTTTTAAAAAAATTCCTTAATGGATTTGTTTCAAACAAACATGCAGATTTTCACCTCACAAGATATTAATTGATCGTCGTGTCATTTGCTTGTGGATTATTGAGATGAGCATTTTGATCTCTCATTCTGACAGCACCCATTCACTGCAGAGTATTCATGTAATGCTAAATTTTCCAAATCTGCTCAGATGAAGAAACAAACTCATCCTGGGTTTAAAAAGTATTGATCAGGAGCATATTGGTTATGTGGGAAGTCCTTCCAGGATTTGAATGTATGATTATCCTTGATTTACAACTGTTTAAAAGCACATAACTCCAGGTTTCTCCAGACGAACCTACAAAATAAGAAGAATGTTTTCTCATGGAGAAGCTCAGAAATGATCTCATATCATCTGGTTGGCCTAGACCAGTGGTTTCAAACTCAATTCCTGGAGGCCACAGCTCTGCACATTTTCGCTCCAACCCTAATCAAACACACCTGATCCAGCTATTCAAGGTCTTCAGGATTACTGAAAATTCCAAGCAGGTGTGAGTTGAAGCTGGTTGCAGCTAAACTCTGCAGAGCGGTGGCCCTCTAGGAATTGAGTTTGAGACCAATGGCCAAGACACTGGTTTCTTGGTGAATTTTCAACATTCAGCGTCGGGTGGATAACCAAAAAAGTGAATTATTTGTGTGAAATTCTGCAGGGCTATAACACACAATTTTTAGATTTACTGCAGCTGCAGTGTTACAGTTAGACTCAAGGTGGCAGTATTACTCAGCTTACTCACAGTAGGTATTATGTATTCAGCTGGTGCTGTATTGGTGATGTGTGGACCTCTGACATGCTCTCTGAGCTCTAGATCTGTTCTTCAATGCAATGACACGAGCTCCCGTCCCCCAGGGAATGGTTTAGCTATATTTCAATCCAATTACCAATCAAACGGCCACCATTCACACCCTTAAAGTGGCATAATAAAATCACATTGGTTTAGGGTCTACTGTGGGTCAGTGTTGAGCTTTATTTCATGCAGCTTGGATCAATGAAGTGTGTTCCTAGCCTAGTGTTTAAAGACAAGTGATTAACCTTGAAAATGTAACGTTATTCAGTCTAATGTCGGCAGGTTTTGCAAAATACAGAAAAACAGATTTTATTTCATCAGCTCAGTGAGGAAACACCCTTCTCTGTTTCTCTCTTTCGTCCGCTCTCCCCACACAGACACCCTTTCTGCACCCACATCATGTTTCCTCCGCAGTCCACCCTCACAAACACAACAGCTACGCTTTCTGTGACCTTTTTCAACCAGGGAACAGAGCGAGGAGTTCCAACGCACACACCCTTCTCTCATGTGCTTCACTTGTGACCTCTGACACAAGTAATAAATGTCTTTTCTTTATGTAATGCTCCAGTCATGATCCTTTTACTACTAAATTGCTGCTGATTTGAATATTGCAATCCTTTGTTCATTATATGTTTATTCTCAATTGAGCTCTTTGTTTTTCTTCTGCTAAATTGCTGCAGAACTGCTATTTTACATGGGTTCTCTCTCCATCAAGCCTTTTCTCGGTCTTCGTCTTTATTTTTCCATGCTCAAGGATACTGAGACAACAACATAAGTGTCCTTCCTTACCCATAATGCAGTGGCTCAGGGCAGATTCTTGAACGGGCTGTTAAGGCTGCGTGTGTCTCAAGTTTCTGTGGTTGTGTAACGGTTTGTTGCACGAGGAGAAGTGGAATCCCTGCAGTTAACGTTAGCAGATTCTGTCAATGAGAGAGGCAATTCAGATCCCGTCATGGCTTTGAAACACAGAATATGGACCATTTATGGAAACAAAGCAGCAAAACGGCTCTTTTGGAAAATGGTCATGGTCATGATGGCACAACTAGCACTACATTTGCATATCAATGTCTGTTCAGCAATTTGGCTCGCCCTGATGAACGATGTGTAAACTGTGCTGGTGCATGTGGAGGTTATTTGAGAAAAACAGGTCATTTACATATAGTTGTCTTAAAGGTATCGTAGCAAAAACTATGGTTAGTGAGGGAGTGGAAATGGTCCTGAAAAAATAAATCATGGCTGTTTTTGGTGGAATAAACATTAATTCATGGCTTGAATAAACTATGCAAGGATGTGCATGTTAAAATGATCATGAAATTCTGTTTGCCACCCAGTTTGTAGTAAGGCGACATGCACTTCAGTTGAAAGGTCAGTTTGAGGTCAGTAAGATTTTTAAATGTTTTTAGAAAAATAATTGTCTTACGAAAAAGTATGCATTAGTATGATCTAAAATGGTTATATTGTGAAATATTATTGCAATTTAAATAACTTTTTAAATATGTTGTAAAATGTCTATTATTTATGGTTTTACAGTACATTCACATGGGGCGTCGGCGATGATGCTTGACAAAGGGGGTGTGTCTAAAGCGTTGTGCTGATGCGACAGTCATAGTGACAGCAGCCAATCACATTACTTTTCTAATGTTGCATGAACAGGATTGGCTAGCGTCTGTGCTAGGGTATTTGCATAAGGCGATCTGATTGGCTGACACCTGCGTTGGCGCGTGAACAGTTGAAACTTCTCCCGCGAACAATGCCAGTGACGCAACGCAACGGACCCACAGTTCAGTTCGGCAGCACTTAACATCACTCCATTCAAAGTAAACGAGAGGCGTTGACGCCGACGCCCCATGTCAACGTACCGTTAGGGTTCGACCGATTTTCGGGCTGGCAATATTAAATATTTTTATGATTATCGTATCGGTCATTTTCAAAACCCATTTGCCCATAAAAATCAGTTTTTGTCAGATCCCTTGTTATTCTTAATTTTGACATTAATTTTAAATTTTACACCAGACATATATATAGCTTCAAAATATCGGTTATCGGTCTACCTGATTTGTAATAATCAGTATCGGCATTGGCCCTGAAAAACGCATAACAGTCAACCCCTAGCTGATTGGATGCTCAAAAATGATTTCCTATTATTATAAATGTTGAAAACAGTTGTGCTGCTTAATATTTCTGTGGAAACTGTCATGCATTCCTTATTGTAGGAATTGGTGATCTATAGAAAATTCAAAAGAACAGAATTTATTTAAAAAAAGGAAATCTTTTGTAACATTATAAATGTGATAAACTAAAAAATAACATATTAATTATTTTTTAAAAAAAAGTCTTATGAAGCCGTTTTTTTACACTAGAGTATTTGCAAGTAAAACAGGATGTGCAGTATAAAAATTTAAGGCATATCAGGAAATATTAAAGTTTCTGAGACAAGTTTACCATACTTACCCATTAATTTCTACCTATAGCATGCAGACAATAATGACTCATCCCACAGTTAAAAGAAAAACTAATAAATTCTGTCTTTTGAACTTTCTATTCATCAAAGAAATCTGAAAAATTCTACTCAGCTGTTTTCAACAACAACAACAATAATAATAACAATAATAATAATAATAATAATAATAATAATTAATGTTTTTGAGCAGCAAATCAGAATATTAGAATGATTTTTGAAGGATCATGTGACTGGAGTAATGATGCTAAAAATTCAGCTTTGAAATCACAGGAATAAATTACATTTTAAAATGTATTCGAATAGAAATCTATTTTAAATAATAATTTCAAAATCTTTACTTTGCTTTAACTTTACTCAGCCTCATGTTGTAAAACCATATGTGCAGAACACAAAATTAATAATATCTTATAGTTTTTTTTGGCCTTTCCAATAAAAGTAAGTAGGGCCCAACACTGTTTTGGACAAAAACAGTTCTTTCAAAATATTATCTTTTGTGTTCCACAGTAAAGTCATGCATGATTGGAATGACGTGCTTGTGAATGAATGATGACAGAATATGTTTTTGTAGGGTGTACTATCCCTTTAAAAACATTAGGCCATTAAAGTTAAAATAATTTTCTGTGGAATTTGACAGTATGCTGTTGATAAACACTGAGCATTTTCTATAACCATGTATGTAAGTGTCTGTATTTCTAGCATGTCCTCTCAAGTGTTTTTTTCCACTCAGTCAGTGGGCAAACTCCCATTCATTAGAGTCGTTGCTGACAGAATGGAAAGAGCAAAGATAGAGGAGAGAGGCGAGAGTCATTGAAGTCATACCAGCATACCATCATCAGATTCCCCTCATTCACACTCTCTTGGTTGCTATTGGTTTCACTGCTGTACCCCACTGCAGTGAACAAGCTAACAAAGAAAGAGAGAAGCTTTCAGGCGTTCTTTGTTGTGCGTCAGAACAATCACATTTCATCTTCACTGAAGTCCTGAAGAGTTTGAGGCAATTGAGTTTTGAATGAACCGTCTTGAATAGAGAAATCATGAGTCACTATCGGTCAGATTGAGTGTGAGTCAGCGCTCGCTTCACACTGCGAGCGTCGTCTCTCGTTTTCTCTCGCTCTCGGGTATTCATTACCCCCCAGAGACACGTAACACGTTCGGAACCCGGACTGCGCTGTGACGAGAGCGAGCTCTGCGGTTCAGATCTGCTGCAGCTGTGTTAAAGTGAATGAATGAATGAATCAGTGAAGGGATGAATGAAAGAACCCTACGAATGAATGAACGGTGGGGGAAGGGAAGGCTGCGGTGTTATGCGGTAGCTGCTTGGCACCGCCCAGCCTGTTTTGTTCTTCCTTCCTCTCCCCCGCCTTCTGATTGGCTGAGAGGAGTCAATGCTGCTGGAAGGTACTGCAGTCATGTGGGGGTTACCCCCCTCCCCCCTCCCCATCACAACCACTGCAGTTTATGAATGAAAGTTGGAAAAATTGAATGAAGAATTGGGTTGCATGCGAGCGAGTTGTGTGTGCTCGCCCAGTGTTGTGCTCAAGTGGGAAACGTGTGGTGCTCAAGTGGGTTTTGGTTATTTTAATATATATTTTGGGTGCATACTACATATGCACAAAAATGTAGTTTATTTCACTATATTTGTGTGTGTGTGTGTGTGTGTGGGTGGGTGATCTTGGAAAACAATGCACTTATGTTAGTTAAATGAGTGTGCTACAGTAATCTTGTGTAGGAAATATGGCTTTTTTGTGTTGGATCATGTTTTTTGTTTATTTGAACAGTTTAAGCATAATAATACCCTAGTAAAAAATATTGCGAATATCGCCTTTAAAGTTGTCCAAATGAAGTTCTTAGCAATGCATATTACAAATAAAAAAATTAAGTTTTGATTATATTTATGGTAGAAAATATCTTCATGGAACATGATCTTTACTTAATATCCAAATGATTTTTGGCATAAAAGAGAAATCTATAATTTTAACCCATACAGTGTTTGTAGTTTGTAGTGTTTGTGGTTCAGGTCACATTTCATACTAAGTATAGTTCAAAACTCTTAACATATTTACTGACATATTGTGTGATCTAAGAATTATAATTACACTTTGTTTGAAGTACTACCTGTACACAAAGTGCAGATTTCTTAATATTAAGCCTAAAATGTTTTTTAATGTCACTATTGATGAAGACTCTATGATTTTTGAGTAATATTGGCCTTTAAATGCAAGATATTTAAAGTGTACCTAAAGTGTACTTGCAAAAGTTCCATTTTAGCACAATCAAATATACTTCAGCATATCTTTAGTTGGACTTCAGCACCACTTCCGCACAATTAAAGTGCATAAAGTACAAAATTATTTGTTCCAATTTAGCATGCTTTAAGTATGCCAGTTTAGTGTAATAAAGTCCAATCACATGGTATTTTTATTAAGTACATAAATATGTAAACATATTCTAATATACTTAGTGTGAAATAAATGTATTTCGAATATATCTTAGTATATTTATTTTTCACTAGGGTGTAGTGATGCATGTTTTGTAAAAATATACTTTTTTTGCTAGTTAAATGAGTATGTGTTTGTTTAGAAAATTTAGTTTGTGTGAATATTGTTTTCATGGAGGTGATCTTTTTGTGTAGTTACGTGACTGTGTGCTATACATTCCTGCATATAAAAACTTTTCGTTTGTGTGTTGGACCTTGTTTTGTTTAGGATGTATTAGTTTATTTACTGAGTTTATGAATTTAGTGTCTATGTAGTGTTTCACTATGTTTGGTTATATAAAAATGTGCATATGCCATTCTAAAATTTGTGGTCGGTAAGATTTGTAAAAAAAAATGTTTTATTATTTTTACATTTTTGAACACATTCATTTGATAAAAAATACAGTAAACAGTAAAATTTTGAAACATTGTTACAAATTAAATAAGCATTTTTTTATTTTATTTTAATATATTTTAAAATATAACTTATTCTTGTGATGTCAGTTTTTTTGTTTGCATTACTTTAGTGTCTTTAGTGTCACATGGCCCTTCAAAAATCATTCTAATATGATAATTTGCTGCTCAGAAAAACAAAATTATTATTAGCGATTTTGAAAACAGTTGTTCTGCTTAACATTTTTGCATATATACAGTACAAGAATAAAATATAGTGTATAGTGAATTTGACTCTATTTCCAGGTTTATGTGGGTTGGACCCTGTTTTGTGTAGATTATATTCATTTATATTGCATGTACACTGTATTATGCATAAGTGTGACCATGTAGAATGCACATAAGCATTGTGTGACCTTGTAGACAATCTGACTTTGTGTGTTGGACCTCTAACTGTTTTGCTTATTTGTTTGCAGATCAGGGAGAATTCCTCTCATTCTCTCTCGCTCTCTCTCTTTCTTTCTCTCTCTCTGACTCGTGTCTGGAATATTAACTGGGTTACCCGGGCAACGGGGCTCGGATAATAGATGGGCTCTCCTCCGATAAATGGGGCAGCGGATACACATGAAAGAAAACTGTTTGTGTATGTGTGATTTATGAAAGGGTTCGAGTTAAACCCTGTACCTGATAACCACACACACTCACACACAATTCCCACATGGATCTGATCTCCTCCACACGTGTATTTTCTCTCTTGGGTTAATTTGTATTAACTCGCACATACGCACTTTGTGCGTTGTTGATCTGCTGAAACCTTTAATTTACCCAGCACATAATCACATGGCGCTCACCTCAACCTATGAGTCAGGCGTTAGTGCTTCCCAGGCATCTCTGGATCTGTTTTCAGTTTGTCTATGCTGGATTTTCATGAAGTGTCTGCTCAGAGAAGTTATTTATTTATATTGGCTTCAGATGGGGTACTCTGATCTTGGGTCAGTTTTACTTCCACTTCATTGTACTAGAACGAGTGGTGCATTGTGAGCCGTAACTATGGCAACCTGGGATTCTGCAGAGAAGTTTCCCATCTCTGATATTCCTTTTCCATCTGTGCCGGGACCAGAGCCCAGTCGGGACATTCCACATGTTTTCCACCGTTTTGTGGAAAAATTGATTCTGTCTGCTGGTCTTAAACCAAGAACCAAACATCAATGGTCAGAGGGCAGGGTGATGTTGTCAAAACAAGGTTTCAATACAATAGCATATTAGTCTGTCTAGACTGATGTGGTAAACCTAGATTGCTGCCAGTGTAATCAACAAAACTGCAAAGCTGTCTACATTAGATGTGCATGATCAGCACATCTTTATCACAATTCTGACTTTCCACTTTCCAGCCAGATTATTTTAACTGTTTGTAAGAAAATAATTTGTTCACTATCTAAAATGAAACTAACTAAATCATTAAATTAACATTAATTGTGTTAGTTTTAGCCGTGTCTTCACATAAAACATTAAGGTGATGAAAGCATTTAAGCCGATTTATCAACTATAATTTTTTTAAAATTTCATTTTAATCTAGCAATGTAAAAGTACTTACAGACATTTTTCTGTCAATTTAATGCATATTTGATTAATTAAAACATTACTTTCCAAAAAAGTAGTGCAGTCAATTGATAGCTAATTAATCACACTTTTTTTTTTTTCTGAAATTAATCAGAAAAATTAATCCCACCTAACATTAAGGTTTTTAAATATACTTTTATGTTGCAATAATTTCAGTTAATTTAACTTAAAGGCAAAGGCAATAAAGGCAATATATTTTTAATATTTGTTAAATATTTTATGACTAAGGGTGATACCAATATTATTGATGTCTATTTTTTTCCTAATATTTAACCACTGACTATAGCCATTCAACTTTAGTGTAATTGAGAGTTATCAATTTTAACATTTATTAGACTGAAAAAACAACAACAACAAATCTTAAATTAAGTGAACTTAAAACAATCTTCACATTCCCATTATTTACCTGTGCCCTTCAGCAAATAGGAAATATACAGAAATTGAAGAAAGTTATCAAACACTAAATACTAAATTAAAAATAGATAAATTGTTAAAGTTAATTTGTTTCCTTTTTTCTTTTGTTCTTTGATTAACGGATATCACAGCTCCTGGGTTATTAGGTTATTTAGCTGCTGTTACTTTAACACGCATGTTCATAGATTCATTCGCATTTTAATATGAAATGATACAGGCTACAGCGCGTGCCGCCACATGACTTGATTCCAGAACACCAGCGTTCCAACTGAAAAACCGAAAACTTTAACCAATTAAAATCACTTCAAATTTAAAACCTGTCAATTTCAAGCTTTATAAACTACTTCAATCTTTCTGGCTAAGTTTTTACATGCCAGCATAAAGTTGGTTTTGACAAACATTTTTATCTTGATTTATTATACATCTAATTTTTCCCATAAGAAAAGATTTTGATGCTTGATATTGCAAATTGGTGTGTCTTATCATATTATTGTAATGTATTATCTTAATAATGAGCACACTGTTTTGTAGTGCAAACAGTTTCACCATTTACCGCATGTTTTTGTTATTGCAATTGACCTATATAGGGCCCTATGAAATCCGTTTTATTTTCTTCCGAATTTCGTTTTTTCCTGTTTTAATGTTTCTCAACTCCTTTTTAATGGTTAAATTATATTTTATTAATCAAAGAGCATGTCTAATTAATTAAAATCATGAAACGTATACAATTTCACATCTATTTAATAAAGGTTAAACAAAAATGACATGTTTAGGGCCCTATGAAATGTTTTTTTTCTCCCCATATGTTTTGTTGTTATCGAATTCTGTGTTTTAGCGTGTCCAATTATTTGAATGCATACTTAACTTATTCTTAAAATAGCCTTATGAACATTCTTTTTTTTTTTGCCCTTATAAATTCTGTGTTGTGTATTTAAAATGTTCTGGTTATCAAATGAAGGCATAAAACATTAATTTCATTTATCTTTTAATTATTTAATTATAATTATAAGTTTTTTTTGGCAGACAAAGGGGAATTTTCTATTAAAATTAAAACATGGAAGAAATGTTGTGTGATTATACCCCAAAAATAATGTTTGTTTCATTTTAGTAGTAATATATATCTGGCACAATGTCTTCAAGTTAAACCGGACTTTTATTTTGACGGGTTGCCGTGTCTACCTTTACATTTCTGTGTGTATCAATTCGCATTTGACCGTTCCATTTTCCTAAAATGGAACGGTCAAATGCGAATTGAAGTGACTCTTAGCAGATATTGTTCATGTATTTATGTCGTCCTTTAGTGAGATGACAGAGGCTGAAATCACCGCGAGCGTCACGCGTGCTTCAGTGTGTGTAGTAAACCAAACCGCACGTCTGCTCCATTCATTAAAACAGAGACACGCAGAACATGCAGGATTCACATTTAAATGCTATTTTTGCGGCGTAATATTTACAGAAACTAGTCCATGTTGCGGTTTGATTTAAGTGTAATGACCTACTTTTGATTAATTCATTCAAACTTGAACAAATTAGGTGACATTCCGCATTATTCAGTAAATTCCGTTTTTATGACTGGATTCCATGATTCTGTCCGTGTTTTCCGCATCGCGCAAATCGTAGGGCCCTACCTATAGTGGCTAATGAACCGGAAGTCTCACCTATGGACTTATTTCTGCATTGAAAAATAACATGGATATGTTTTAATAACAATAAAATTTATTTTAGTTACTTTTTCACACTAAGCCCTGTAATGATATGAGGATACTAAATTATATTGAGATTAAAATTTATTCGGATATTAAAATATGTTCTTGAAACATATTAATAATCCTTTTTTGTTGTGCGCATATAGTCATTTATATTGTTGTTCGTTAGACAGGAAGCATTACACAATATTCATTTACTGAAGTGTGTGCGTGTGTGTGTGTGTGAAGGACTGTAAGTTCTCTGGAGGTGTGTTTGAAGGCCAGATGGAGTTTGTCCACAGGAAGTAGGTTGTGTCTATCAGCTCAGTCATCTTCTGTCCTCCTGACAGCTCTCGCCTCTGATAAACAGACAAGACAATCTCTTGACAGCAGCAGTACTGGTGTGTGTGGGAATTAGTGTTATGTGTCCCATCTCGCACTTCACTGTGTGTTAATCTAGATGTGAAAGGGTGTGTGAAACCTCAAGTGTTTCTGTCACGACTGACTCTTGTGCCTGTTTAGCGTATTAGCAGAGTGTCATTTTGAGACAAAAAACCCTCCTGCACCGTTTTGCGATGCTGGATTTTTAATAGAAGTCTATAACAACAACTCTAGTACAAAGGCTTTGTTTATGCTCATAAATGGATATTTTTTATTAAATAGCCTTTAATTGTTTATTCTTTAATAAGGATTATTGTTGATTATTGTTGCTGTTATATTAGCATTTTTTTTGGCACTCAATGGCCCTGTTTTCCTCATCGGCTACTCACCTTTATGAGGGTGTCACATAAGCTCATATCAGCTTGTGTTTACTTGTGTTCGAACACATAGAAACAGTTTGTTCTTTTCATGGTCTGTAACTGGAAAACCCTGAATGACAGTGTTGCAGATGTGTACGTGAGAGTCTACATGCTCATTAAGATGTGCCGGGTTAGAGGTAATCTGTTGTTCTATCAGTCTGTCTGTCTAATGTTCTACCTATGTCTGTCTGTCTATCTGTCTGTCTGTCTATCTAATTATCCGTCCGTCTGTCCGTCTATCCGTCTGTCTGTCTGTCTGTCTATCGTTCTATGTATAGATAGATAGATCATTTTATCTTTCTGTCATTTTGTGTATCTTTCGTTTTGTCTATTGTTTTATCATTCTATCATTATATTTCACTCTGTTGTTCTATCTATTGTTCTCTATCGTACTATCATTATATCGTTCGATCTATTGTTCTGTCTATCTGTCTATAGATAGATCATTCTATCGTTCTATGTATCTGTCGTTCTGTCTGTCATTCTATCGTTCTATCTATCGTTCTATCTGTTCTATCAGTCTGTCTGTCTGACGTTCTGTCTATCTATCTGTCTGTCTATCTTATTTGTCTGTCATCTATCTATCTGTCATCTGTCTATCTGTCTATCTAATTATCCATCCATCTATCCATCGTTCATCGTTCTATCTATCGTTCTATTGTTCTGTTGTTCCATCAGTCTGTCTGTCTAACGTTCTATCTGTCTATCTCTCTGTCTAATTATCCATCCATCTATCCATCGTTCATCGTTCTATCTATCCATCTATCGTTCTATCATTCTGTTGTTCTATCTATAGATAGATCATTCTGTCTTTCTATCATTCTATGTATCTATCGTTCTGTTTATTGTTCTGTTGTTCTATCATTATGTTATTCTATCTATCGTTCTATCGTACTATCTATCATTCTGTCGTTCTGTCTATCGTACTGTCTATCGCATTGTCTATCATTCTGTCTTCTATCTATTGTTCTATCTAATGTTCTATCTATCATTCTGTTGTTCTATCTATCGTTCTGTCTATCTATCTATCTATCTATAGATACATCATTCTATCGTTCTAGGTATCTATCGTTCTATCTGTCATTTAATCGATCTATGTCGTTCTATCTGTTGTTCTATCTATAGATAGATAATTCTATCATTCTCTCATTCTATGCATCTATCGTACTATCTATCGTTCTAGGTATCATTCTGTCTATCATTCTATCTATCCTTCGATTATTCTATCATTATATCGCTCTGTCTGTCTGTCTGTCTGTCTGTCGTTGAATCGTTCAGACAATCCATCATGTGAAGTAACTTGTTCTATCTACTGTTCTGTCATTTCTTCTGTCTATCAGTTTGTCTGTCTGTGATTCTGTCTTTATATGTTGTTCATTTGATCTATCTGTCATTCTCTCTGTCCATATATAAGCCTTTTTATCACACAGGAAAGACTTTTTATCATTTTATAATATTTAAACAAGGTTAATCAAACTGTCTGTCTTTCTGATTCCCAATTTATCATCTGGTTGACATGTCTACATGTCTGTCTATTCACCTATTAATCTATCTTTCCATTTATCAGTCCATTGATCTGTATCTCTTTTCCTGTCTGTTTATCTTACCGTTTACCGATCCATCTATCTATCTGTCTGTCTTCTCCTCTCTCCTCGATCCGCTGCAGTGGTCTTAAAGCGTTTGTTCTCTGCACATGTAATCCGATTTTAATGACAATGAGAGAGAGGAGGAGGACCCCTGCTGCTGTTATGTAATCCTGTTCAGCATGCACCTCTGTCCGCCAGCAACTTTACTGTCACCACCTAATGCATCCATAAGTCTTTTTGTCACTCTCGCTTTCTTTATTTCTCCCCTTTTTGTTTGTTTTTCTTTTATTATGGCTGTATGTGATAGCCCTTCTATCCTTTAACAATAGAGGTAATTAGCAAAGCAGCAGCTGCCATCCCTAATAAAGCATACTTTACATATACAAACACACACATGTGTGTAGGGGGCCAATATGTGGGCATGGCATGCTTTCATCTGCATCTGAATGTGTCTGTGTGCTCATAGCTGAGCTTTGTCTGTCGTGAGTGGATCAGGCATGAAATGATCTGTTCCTAAGCAACAGTCGCATCTGTAGAGTTTTGGTTCCTCTGCCTTACTTTGTACCACTGCAACCTCTCCAGCAGATTCATGCTGTTGCCAGATCTCTCTGCACTTAAAAACATTATTAGATTTTAATGAAGTCTAAAACAGTGGTCGTTACTTCATTAGCAGAGTTTGAAATCAAATGCTTTTCTTACTCGACAGATGGCTGATTTTAAAGGTTTTACGGTAGACTTGAGCTGAAGTTAGTCAATGCTCAAGTGACACATCACAGCTGCAAAAAGATTTAGGCTTCACCTTGAAGCAGATGTCATGCAGAAATGTGTCAGTACAAATGGTGCGTTCAAGTCAAGTTGGAAAGATTGTATTTATTAGTTGAATGCACATGAACGCTGATACAATGTCGTAATTACAAATGAGAAACTTTAGATTTTCTTTGAGCGCCTTTGCCTAAATTAATATAGTCCAGAACAGTATTGTCAGTGAAGATAATACATTTATTAAGTACAAGTTCGAACCAAGTTTTAAGTATAGTTTTTAACTGTAGCTTTTTAAAGCACTGTCTGCTTCATTAATGTCTCTTTGACCTCCCTCAGGTAATGGATCCATCGTGCTGTGTGAAACGTGTTTACCGTTTTTGGTTGAATTAAAATGCTGCATATTCATGACAGTCAGCTCAGATAGATGCTGCTGACTCAGTAAGTCATCCTGCTGAGATATCAGGTGCAGAAGAGGTCATTGACTTTGACCTTAGTCTAGTTTTCAGTCCTGAAAGAAAGATCTGGATTTGAATAGAACCAGAGAGGAATCTGAAAAATTTCAGACAGCAGAAAAAACTCCCAACCACTGTGTGACTTATACAGGCTGCTGGTGTACCCCTAAACAACAGAGACTGTGTGAGTATATTCTGATTAATTTTTGAATTAATTTAATCACCCCTATGTCAACCAAGATGTTAATGTCTGTCTGTCTTCAGGCACAAAGAAATGGTTTTGAGGAAAACATTCCAGGATTTTTCTCCAAATGTGACTATGGACCACAAAACCAGTCATAAGGGTACATGTTTTTTAAAATTGAGATTTATACATCATCTGAAAGCTAAATAATTAAGCTTTCCATTGATGTATGGTTTGTTAGGATATGACAGTATTTGGTTGAGATGCAACCATTTGAACATCTGAATTCAAAATACTGAGAAAATCACCTTTAAAGTTGTCCAAATTAAGTTTTTAGCAATGCATATTACTAATATTACTAAGTTTTGATGTGTTTACAGTAGGAAATATACAAAATATCTTCATGGAACATGATCATTACTTAATATGATAATGATTTTGGCATAAAAGTAAAATGAATAATTTTGACCCATACAAGGTATTTTTGACTATTGCTACAAATACATACGTGCTACTTGCGTGCTTGGTTTCATGGTCCAGGGTCACAAATACTCATCATTACATAATCAATAATTTACAATTACAATAATTTAACCAAATTTACTTTTTTGTACACTTTTGAACAGGACAACGATGTATACATATTGTTATTATTATTATT
>JAHKKF010537766.1:23421-35895 GCA_019740295.1 Labeo calbasu
TTCCAAAACAAAGATTCACATATAATGTACTTACCCCCTTGTCATCCAAGATGTTCATGTCTTTCTTTCTTCAGTCGTAAAGAAATTGTTTTTTGAGGAAAACATTTCTGCATTTTTCTCCAAATAAATGCCCTGATTTTGAACTTCCAAAATGCAGTTTAAATGCAGCTTCAAACGATCCCAAATGCGGCTGTAAACAATCCCAGCCGAGGAAGAGGGGTCTTATCTAGCGAAACAATCGGTTAGTTTTATTAAAAAAAAAAAAAAAATTTAAATACTTATTAATCGTTTTGCCTTTCTCTCCATGAACTCTTGTGTATTCTGACTCAAGACAGTTAGGGTATGTCGAAAAACTCCAATCGTATTTTCTCCCTCAACTTCAAAAATCATTTCAAAATCATCATCATCACTGCAGGAGGACTGACCCAGTCTTTGCAAAGTGAGCATACAAAGAAGATCAAACACCCTTAACAAAAAAGGTAAAACAGCGATACAGGACGATTTCAAAGTTGAGGAGGAACATGAGATGGGAGTTTTTCGACATACCCTAACTGTCATGAAACGGAACAAAAACAGTTCAGGCAGAGTAAGACAAGACGAGTGTTTGGCATTAAAAAGTATATAAATTGTATTATGTTTATTAAAATAACCGATCGTTATGCTAGATAAGACCCTTATTCCTCGGCTGGGATTGTTTACAACCGCTTTTGGGATTGTTTGAGGCTGCATTGGGGCACCATATCAGTCCATTATATGAAGAAAAATGCTGAAATTTTTTCCTCAAAAAACATAATTTCTTTCCAACTGAAGAAAGAAAGACATGAACATCTTGGATGACAAGGGGGCGAGTACATTATTTGTAAATTGTTGTTCTGGAAGTGGACGTCTCCTTTAAAGGAGAACTTCTCTTCCAGAATAACAATTTCCTGATCATTTACTTACCCCCATGTCTTCCAAGATGATCTTGTCTTTCTTTCTTCAGGCGTAAAGAAATGAATGTTTTTGAGGAAAACATTCCAAAGAACTAACTAAAGTTAACGTGTGACCTTTCCAACATGATTATTACGTGAAAACTCGCATGCGCATCGCAGAGCTAGTGCAAGAGGAGCATTTGAGGTTAAAAAGTATATACATTTTAATTTTTTTAGGAAATGACCAGTCATTTTGCTGGATAAGACCCTTATTCCTCAACTGGGATCATGTAGAGGCCTTTGAAGCTACACTGAAACTGCAATTTGGACTTTCAAACCGTCGGCCACTATAGAAGTCCACTATATGAAGAAAAATCCTGAAATGTTTTCCTCAAAAAACGTAATTTCTTTGCGACGGAAAAAAGAAAGACATGAACATCTTGGATGACATGGGAGTAATTTTTATTAGGGTATTTGATTCTGTAAGATAAATGTACGAAAGGTCAAAACATATCCTAATAAAGTGTTGGAGTGAAACTTTATAGAGTTTGGGCTTTATCTCTTGTGGGTGTACAGTGTTGAAGTGTGTGGGGTGTTAGACAGCGGAGTGTTCTTGTGCTAGATTTGATGTCTGATGAGTTCAGAATAAAAGTAGCTCTGTAGAGTTGCTTTCCTGTGGGAGTTCAGAGGCTGCCAGAGTCCTCTGCCCTTTTCAAAAAGACAAGCAGAGGCAGAGAAAAAAAACACCCTCCTTCCCCCCTCTCACCCACACGCAGGTATCTTGTCTCCTTTGACATCGTATGCTTTGAAATCCAACAGATGGACAGAGATGCGCTTTTCATTTCCAAATCCTCCGCAATTCTTCTACATACATGCAACAGGATAATCAACTCTAGAAGGTTCTCTCGCTCTCAGCGCATGTCAGAGTAAGTTTGAGCGGTCTGTTGCTCTATCACGTCGTCCTCTGCTCACCTTTAGCTCAGGTTTGTTTTGTTCTTCGGATGTTTGCAGAGCAGGAAGGTGTTTGGCAGCTCTGACCGCACACGGGCTCTATGTGGGTTACAGACACACCCACTAATTAGGAAATTACCAGAGGAATCACTTTTACTAATGAACACAAATGAAAAGCGATTGGTACTGCTGTAATCCGTGTCCATCGACTGTTCTCTCTCTTTCTATTTCAATTTAGTGGGATTTATTGCCATAACAGTAACTGAACATGTGTGTTGCCAAAATGATGTCAAATAGCAATAGGAGTAAATGAGTAGTATTGAAAAATCAAATGAAGTCTCGATTTCTCACGCACGCACACGGACACATCCACAGAGATAACTTAATAAAAGATTATTAAATCAAATCCTTTTGCATGGGCCCATGCCAGAGTCTGACTTCAAGATCAAGATTAAACATATCAAGGAAAATTTTGTCCTGTCCTTCCATCTGAAGCCCCTTAGTCCCAGCTGAAATCAGTAAATTTGCATCAAAGGGCACTAAAACGGTAAACAAGCCAAAAGAGTTGAGGTTTTTGCACTAAAATTGTACTATAAACTAGTGTACAGTCTTCTTAAAATGTGATTTTGTACTTTAAACAAGCGTAGATGTCTGTTTTAAAACTAAATTTTACAGGATGCTTGTGACCGAGCACTAAAACTTTAAACAAGCCAAAAGAGGTTTTTGCACTAAAATTGTAAATGTACTAAAAACTAGCTTATAAGCATCTTAAAATGTGATTTTATACTGTAAACCAGCATACATGTCTGTTTTAAAACTAAAATATGACATTTTACGGTAAACTTGTGTCAAAGGGCAGTAAAATGGTAAACAAGCCAATAGAGTTGAGGTTTTTGCACTAAAATTGTAAAGCTATTAAAAGCTAGTGTATAAGCTTCTAAAATCTAATTTTATACTGTAAACAAACATAGAGGTCTGTTTTAGAACTGTAATAAGCATACTGTAAAATGTCATATTTCAAAGGACGCTAAAACTGTAAACAAGTCAGCGGAGTTGAGTAAAAAGTAAATGTTTAAATATTAAACCTGGAAATGTTATTGACAACAAGGTGAGAAACATGAGGCGTTAATATTTTAAACTGTAATCTTTTTTAAAACCCAAAACAATAAATGTGTATCTTTCCTTAAAAAGATATCTTTAGGATGAGCTTAATTTGCTCAACATGAATATAGTCTAATGAATGCTGACGATGTTGTATGGAGAGGTCGCTTACTTGCTTGTTTCCTCTGTTATTAGTAATAACTTCTGTTGTAGGATTACAGGGTCAATGGAGAATCATGAACCCATGTGTACTGAATGTTAGGGTTAGCGGTATTGCTTCAGTGTATGCACTAGCTTCATATTTGGATTTTTTTCATCAGATCTCTTTTCAAGCACTGGAACTGCAGAAACAGCCCTTGGTATCTCAGTGTTTTTTATGTTATTTAATGTTTTCTCTTATTATTTCTCTATCTTCAGCTGTCTTATTGCTTGTGCCAGACTCACTAAAAGAAAGCACGAGAAAGGGCTTTGTGTGTGTGGTTTATGAATTCCGAGCCAGGAGAAGGCATTAAGGATGAGATTAAGTTGTTCGTTAGGGACCGTGTGTGTGAGTGTGTGTGTGTGAGAGAGAGAGAGAGAGAGAGAGAGAGATAGTGAGAAGCATTACATCATAAGGTCAAGAGAGATGCTGATACAGATGCTGAGTGACACACAGACCAGCTTTTCTCTCTCTCTCTCTCTTTCTCTCTCTCTCTCTCTCTCTCTCTCTCTCTCTCGCTGACTACAAAAAGAATCAGTTATGTTCCGATATCCATGCAAATCTTTCAGTCTGTATTTGAAATGGTATTTGTCTGTTGACGTCATCACAGAAAATGTGTCCTCTTACAGTTTTGGTAGTTGACATGATTTTCAAAACTTGGAAATTAGTCCCATACCGTAAAAAAAAGAAATGTGTAGTTTTTGTAAACAGTCAGACTTAAGTTTTGCATCACTTTAAAAAATCTGTAATTAGTAATGTGTTTGTGCTTGACGTATAATTATAATTAAAGTTGAATATTTAAGTTATCTCAACAAATTTTAAGTTGTTATAACTAATTGTACACTCTTGCTGGTTAAATACAACCCAGCATTGGGTGAAATATGGGTTGTTTTGACCCAGCGGTCGGGTAAAATGTTTATTCCAACCTTATGGGTAGTTTTATTTAACTCGACTGTTCTTTAAAAATGACTATATTGCTGGCTTAAAATGAACCCAAATTAGGTTGTAAATTAAAAATCAAACACAATTGCTAGAGGCATCAGCAATAATCAAAAGGTCAATGTTTATTAATAAGTAATTAAAAAATATATATTTAATTATTATTTATTCAACTTAGTAATAAATGTTCATTTATTGAATATATTAATAAATGTTAATTTTCAGCATGTTTTAGGTTCATTCTGAGTGAGAAATAGTCATTTTTACGCAAAGGTTGAATTAAATAAAACTACCCAGGAGGTTGGGTTAAACATTTAACCAACCCGCTGGGTCAAAACAACCCAATCACTGGGTTGTCCATATTTCATATTTCATCCAGATTTTTTAGAGTGTAGCACCATTCAGTGTTGGTTTATTAATTTATAATTAATTATGTATGTATATGTATATTTTTCATTGTTATAATTTATCTAAATCCTAATGATGACAAAAAAAAATATTTGTCCTCTACCTCTGAGCTCTTCAGATAAAATAAAATAAGTGAAATAAGGAAAAACCTCTCTGCCCAAGTCTTTGAGCAGCACTCTGACCAATCTAACTCAGCCAATCAACTGGAATAGTAGTTTGGCTACCAAAGAGCGTCCATTCAGTTACATAAGCAGCAGCGCAGCCATTGTCAGAGCAGAGAGGATTCTGGGAGAGCCCCTCCGGCAGGACACAGTCTCTCACTGACAACAAAGCACTTATGGCACTTATGGGAAATACAGACATATCAACTTAAGTAGAGACGAAAATGTAACTTTATCATCACTTATTTGTGAAATGACAAAGATGGCATAAATATTCACGCAGACTTCCTCACACTAAGGTCACAATGAAGTTAAAGAGGTCTGAAGTGTCCTCCACACCTCCTTTTCATCCTTCCATCCCTCTTTCATTCTCTCTCTGTGTACAGATTGTGGTGAGTAAGCTCTTTAATCTCTCCGTCCTGCTCTCATTGTCTCCTGCCGTGAGTCGACTGCTAACATCCCCTCTGGCTAAACCGTGTGTGTGTTTGTGTGTGTGTGTGTGTGTTCGGAAAAGCTCCTTGAGTCTCATCAGGAATTCACCTAGAGTTATCTCTGCACCAAACACACACACTTTCTCTCAACACTCACAAAAATGATTCATATCACTTTACACAACAGGGGACATCCTCTCTCTTACACACACTCACTCACACGCACATACTATGCGGCGATTCCCACACAAGTGAAAGCGATATTAACACGCACTTGAGAATACACGTAAAGGCTCCCTTGTGTTCTTGTGAAAACTAGTATGTGAGAAGTTGTGATGAGTGTGTATGTGTGTGTGTGTGTGTGTGAGCACAGACTGCAGCCTGGCAGGAGGGTGATTGGAAATGTCGCCATGGCTGCTACACCTCTTTGTTCCCTTTTTCTTTGAGCATCGCTATGCTTACTCACTTTATTTTGGGTCATTTTTTGGCTACCTTGATAACATGTTATTAAGGTTATTTTAGTTATTAAAGGATTAGTTCACTTCCAGAATAAAAATTTCCTGATAATTTATTCACCCTCATGTCATCCAAGATGTTCAGGTCTTTCTTTCTTTAGTCAAAAAGAAATCTGTTTTTTGAGGAAAACATTCCAGGATTTTTCTTCATATAGTGGACTTTGGATCAACAGGTTGAAGGAATAACAGTCTTATCTAGTGAAGTCTGGTCATTTCCTTATTTTTTTTATTTTTTTTTTAAATTATATCATTTTTAACCACAAATGCTCATCTTGCACTAGCTCGGCTTCACTCATTACATCATCACGTTGGAAAGGTCACAAGCGCGTAGTTATTCACCTGAGTACTCGGTTCAAAAAGGTAGGGTAGGGCAAAAAACTCCATCTCATGTTCTCCTCCAACTTCAAAATTGCCTGACATCATTTTACCTTTTTTGTAAAAGACGTTTGACTTTCTTTGCACGTTCACTTTGTAAACACTGGGTCGGTACTTCCGCCTATGTCACGTGTTACCTTTTCAACGTGACTATGCAATGGAGTCAAGACAAGCATTTGTGGTTAAAAAGTATATTAATTTTTTAGAAAATGGCAGATAGTTTCGCAAAATACCATTGGTATACTATGTCCGCCTCCTCACCGGAAGTTGTACCCACGTTCTTTTTTACAGTAGCAGCCCCCCGGAAACTTGTGGATAGGAGAGTTGGAAAATGAGCCTATTTTCAAAAAAAGTGGAGTGTTCCTTTAGTTGTATAAAGACTTCTTCTTTTTTTTTTTTTTTTTTTTTTTTTTATGTAGGCCTGTACATTCTATATGGACCAAAAGTGGAAGTGTTTTCATATAGTGTTTTTATATAAATGCAGAGAGACATGAGTTTGTACTAAGTCTGTGAACAGTGATTTTGACCTCTGACCTCTGTCTCAGCGATTTGAAACATTTCACACTGAGCGCAAGATCCTGACAGACAATTTCACACTAACAGTTCCGTCAATTATATCTTCTTGTTGAAAAATATCTGTCATGCATTGGCGTCCATGTTACAGTAAAAGTTACATCCGAGTTCATTAGCGAAGAGTTTACTTTGGTTGAATGGTTCACTGGAGGATATTTCAGATGACAAGCATGGTGTCTCTGTGTGACAGATATAAACAGACTCATCATGCTCATAGTGGAAAGAACACGTTTAGAGTCGTACGCACATGTGCTTGCCGCTTCTCATCCTACATGTTTGCACTCTCGTGACCTAATTACGGCACTGCTGATGATGGATATTTTTTTTTTTCTCTCTCTCTCTCTCTCTCTCTCAGTTCTTGTGTGTTCATGTGTTCTTGCGTATCTGCTATTCCCAGCATGCTTTGGGAGGCTGGTAAACAAAGCCCTGTGGGAGTCGGTCTGCTGCGCTCTATCTCGCATCACCAAGGCAACAGAGCCGCTCCCTCCGTGAAGCTGACATTTCCGGGAACTATACTAGAGTGTGTGTGTGTGTGTGAGTGTCTTTGTCGATTTAACATCAAGGTGAATGTTAATACTATAGAGTGAATAATGTGTGGAGGTTTTCCAAGAAAAAACATGCATGTTTAGAACACAAACTATCAGAAGCAATCACAAATTCAGAGGAAAGTGATCATTTCTGGTACACAGTGTTTTCCCTCTCATTTACATGCTGATCTGTATCACTTCTACTTTTGATACAGACCTGCAGAGGAACTGCTTTGTTGTGTCTGTTGAACAAGTGCTAAATGTTTTTCAGTGACCAGTGATGGCATTTGTATTTGTGGTTCTCAGGTGGTTCTGCATCATGATCCACATTTTACAATGGTACTGTTACTGTTTATCATACAAAAGAAAACGCAAGTCTCTTTCTGAGCTTTTTATAGCTACACTACCAGTCAAAAGTTTTGAACTGTAAGATTTTACTTTTTTTTTTTTTTTTTTTTTAAGAAGTCTCTTCTGCCCACCGAGCCTGTATTTATTTCATTGAAAGTATAGCAAAAAGAGTAAAAATTTGAATTATTTTTACTATTTAAAATAATGTAAAGATTTAAAATCTATTTGAATATAATTTATTCCTGTGATTTCAAAGCTGAATTTTTAGAATCATTACTCCAGTCACATGATTCTCCAGAAATCATTCTAATATTCTGATTTGCTGCTCAAAAACATTTATTATTATTATTATTATTATTATTATTATTATTATTATTATGTTAAAAACAGCTTTTTTTGATGAATAGAAAGTTCAAAAGAACATCATTTATCTGAAATAGAAGTCTTTTGTAAAATTATAAATAATATCATTACTTTTGATCAATTTAAAGCATCCTTGCTAAATAAAACTATTCATTTCTATCATATCTTTGCCTTAAAAAGTAAATGACTCCAAGCTTTTGAATGGTATAGTCTATAATGTTACAAAAGCTTTTTATTTCAGATAAATGCTGATCTTTGGATCTTTCTATTGAAAAAAAAATGTACTCAATGTTATAAATATTGATAATAATTAAAAAAAAAAAAAAAAATTTCTTGAAAAGTGTCTTGATAATGAATGATGATGAAAATTCAGCTTTGATCACAGGAATGAATTACATTTTAAAATGTATGCAAATAGAAAACCATTATTTTAAATGGTAAAAATATTTCAAAACCTTACTGTTTTTGCTGTACTGTAGATCAAATAAATGCAGGCTTGGTGAGCAAAAGAGACTTCTTTAAAACATTAAAAATCTTACTGTTCAAAAACTTTTGACTAGTACCGTAAGCATCATAATTATATATATATATATATATTATTTTTTTTTTTTTTTTTTGGAGCAAAGACCAATAATTTAAATTAATTCCACTCACTTAAAGAATGGTCACATTGCATATCACATTAGGTTATACCATATTTCTATTCAATATTGTGCAGCCCTAGCAAGTATCTATTTTATTTTGAATGTTATTTAAAATGTTTTAACATTTAATGTTTGTTTGTTTTTTTTTTTTTCTTTATTTATTTATTTATTTTTTGTTAAAGGTCTGTTCACTCTAGGAACCATTTTTGACGTGAATAGGTCTTAACTATCCATTGATAAGACTGCAAATAAATTCCACTTTGAAAACCAGCCAATCAGGTGCTGTTATTGTCAAGTGATCTCAAAATAATGGGCAAAAAAAATCGTCTAGCCAACATGTCTTTGTGTGACTAGTTTATTTTGAGCGGCTTGTAGTCATAATTCTTAATTCTGCTGGTGTTGTGTAATACTTTAAAGTTTTATGCTCCACTTGGTATGACATCATGGCGCTAAATCATTTACACTATCTCTGCAGCACTGAGGCATGATGGGAAACCATAGATGAGCCACATTCTTCTCCTCAAGGATAAAAACTTCCACTGATCCTCACTATATATGTGAGACTGTTTAGTTGCCTGAGATATGCACCATGTTCCAATTTTAAACACTTACTTACAAAACATGAAAAGGATGGTTTTGTGAAATTGGACCCTGATCCTTCATACAGTGAATCCTAGAGATTGCTTTCTGTTCCAGACATACTACCTAGAGATCTGTGTATGGCACGTTCTGCTCTAGTCTCCGGGTCTTGTGATGTTTGTCCGACATGTCTCGTGACTGTCTGAGACGCTGGAATGATTTTTTCCGTCTCACTGTGTGGAGAAGGAGAGAGTGAGAGAGCAGGGAATGAAGGAATGCTATGTGTGATATGCTGGACTAACTTTAGCATTCTGTCTGGATAGTTGGTGTCTCCGCTCTGGAAATTCCCAGGTCCTCACTGCCACAACGAAAGCTCTGAAGAGGGAGATCCAGGCCAAAGCAATGATAGTAAATGTCAGAGGCCATGTGTAACTGGCGATGTCATGGAGAGAGCGGAAACAATGAGTGTCTATGGGTGGAGATTGGGCAGCGGTGGACAGATCAGAAACTGTCTCTGTGATTCTCTCCCTTCACTTTTCTTTGCAATGACCTTTGAACTTATAAACCATTAACACCCATAAGGCAGTGTATAAACTGTAAAACTAAACAGCATAAAAACAACTGTGTCTCATATTCAAATTTTCTGCACAAAAATGAAAAGGATTACCAGTCAATAGTTTTTGAAATGATAGAAATTAATACTTTTATTTAGCAAGAATGCTTTTAATTGATCAAAAGTGTTGATCAAGACATTTGTAGTGTTACAAAAGATTTGTATTTCAGATAAATGCTGTTCATCTGAACTTTCTATTCTTTAATAATAATAATAAAAATTTTGGGCAGCAAATCAGAATATTAGAATGATTTCTGAAAGATTGTGTGGCTGGATTAACAATGCTAAAAATTCAGCTAGGCAATTACAGGAATAAATTATACTTTAAAATATATTCAAATAGAAAACAGTTTTAAATAGTAGAAATATTTAAAAAATGTACTTTTTTTTTTTTTTGCTGTACTTTGGATCACATACATGCAGGCTTGGTGAGCAGAAGAGACTAAAACATTAAACTCATTAAACATTAACATCTTGTTTTAAACATTTAAAATTAAAACAAGTTAAAAACATTTAAAAAATCTTACTGTTAAACAACTTTTTACTGGTAGTGTAGATCTATTAAAAAATCATTTGGGTAAATATTATTGGTAAAATATTAGATAAAGTTAATTATAAATTCTGCCTTGGCTACTGAGATGAGTTTAATGTGAAGAAATTAAAAAAAAAAAAAAAAAAACTGAAATTTTTACTTAAGTAAAAATACTGAAGTAGTTACTTTTAAATAAAATGTTACTTTAATATGAAAATGAAAACTGCAAATATAAAAATAAAAGCAAATTAAATTTGATCAATAATATAATAGTAAATAAATGATACTGGATTTTCTTTTGGATGGCAAGTCCAAATTTAAAAACTAATTTTTTTTTTATTAGTTTTTAAATTAAGATTTTTTTTTCTTTTACTTAAGTGGGTTTTGATATTTTCAAAAAACATACTTTTTTTTTGTTTTGTTTTTTTTTTGTTGGCACAAACTGGCACACTTGCACAGAATGGGTTTGTAATGAGATCTGGGAGAAGAGTGGCAGCATGAGGGAGATAAATGCTCTATAAAGAGCTATAAATAGAGTTTGAGACGCTCTGGTTTAAACGTACTGTTAGGAGCCTCCAGGGAAACGCCTGTCGTCCTGCTGAGACTATGGCATGCAGGCTTCCAGATAACACTGAGAGAGCAGCAATGTTCCTGTGAAAAATGACTTCATGACTTTATCTTTACATGCAGTGTTAAGTGAGAAGAGAGATGTGTTGACTACAAACGGAGGTGAAGAACTGTTAAAAAAAAAAAAATTACAGAGAAAATGCCTTTGATTAAACACCCTCTGTAAGATTGCTCGTTAAGCACTCTTTAATTAGACTAACGAAGGAGGCGATAATTAAAGTTGCTCTCGCCTCAGGAGCTGAGACGCCCAACCCCCGTGCCACAACAGGAAGTCGCAACATGTGACTTCCTGTCACTCACACCTCTGGTTAGATTGGTGATTCTGAATCATGTGACTAATTTTTAACGAAAAAAAGTCACACAAGTGGCACATTTTAATATTAGAATGTATTGATTATGATAAAGTTCAAGTTTATGCTGCTTCATGATTTCTTTTGGCCTTGTGCTAAGCTAACTTAGCTCAACACTGACACAGAGGATGTGTTCTTTCTTTCAGGCCTAGTAATGTAAGTAATTAAACTCTCAAACTGTTTTTCACCTGCCAGACTCTCTGTTTGTCTGTTTCAGGTTGTGGTAACAGTGCTTTGAGCTATGATATGTACCAGGCCGGCTACTCCTCCATTACTAATGTGGATTACTCCAGTGTTTGTGTGGAGAGCATGGCAGAGAGACACAAAGACTGCGCTCAGCTCAGCTGGCTGTGTATGGATGCCCGGCGACTGGCCTTCCCTGATGGTGTGTTTGATGTGGTTTTGGAGAAGGGAACTCTGGATGCCATGCTGGTGGAGGAGAACGACCCATGGAAGGTCTCGGAGAACGCGGCTCGACTGCTGCATCAAGTTCTCTTGGAGGTGAGTCTAACATTTCAACTTTAAGGGGCTTTAGCTGCCTGAATTCGGCCTTTCTTTCTTCAGTCGAAAAGAAATTAAGGTTTTTGAGGAAAACATTGCAGGATTTTTCTCTACATAGTGGACTTCAATGGGGATCAGCGGGTTAAAAGTCCAAACTGCAGTTTCTTTGCACTTTTTTTTCAGAATTGCCTGATAGAAACGTGAAATTCTGACGTTCTTTTTTAGAATTGCGTGATATAAACTCGCAATTTCCCAGAAAAAATTTTAATTGTGAGATATAAACTCAAAATCCAATTTTTTTCTTGCAATTGTGAGTTTACATCTCGCAATTCTGTTTTTCTTTTCCTTTGAATTGCCAGATACAAACTTGCAATTCTGACAGTTTTTGGAATTGTGAGAAATAAACTCAATATTCAGACTTTTTTTCTCAAAATTGGGAGTTTATGTCATGCAATTGTGACTTTTTTTCTTAGAACTGCGAGTTTATACCTCGCAATATACTGACTTTATAACATAAATATTATAAATTTTGGGTTAAGTCAGAATTATGAGATACGAACTCGCAATTCTGAGAACATATCGTTTTTTTTTGGGGGTAGCTATGGAAGCCTGTTTCCGCCACTAAAAAAAAAAAAAAGGTAATTGCGACTTTTTCTCTCACAATTCTGACTTTTTTTTTTTCTCGCAATTGTGATTTTATATCTTGCAATTTTGACTTTTTTTTTTTTCTCGCAATTGTGAGATATAAACTTGAAATTGTGAGTTATAAAGTCCAGTTCAGAGGTGGGAAAAATAAACAAATAAATATATATGAGTTCCAACGCAA
>JAHKKF010537767.1:0-11737 GCA_019740295.1 Labeo calbasu
AGTTGGTCAGTCTAGGTCCAAGCCTAGTTGCATAAACTTCTTAGACTATTCTTATAAGTTAGTCTTTTTATATTTTGTTAGTAGTGGTTGTAACGTTTTGAGATAATTGGTCTATGTTAACTGATCTAATTTGAATCCAAAAATATAAAACTAATTTCCACTTGTCAGCTACATGGTCAGACTAGGTTGTAAGATTCAGTGTTTACATAGTGGTTGTGCTCATGCCATTGGTCCAGATAATGACCATTTAATGACCATCATAAACCATTTTCCAATGTGTATGAAAAGAACTCAACTGACAGGATTTAATATTAAATTAGAAAATAACACACAGTAGATCTCAGTGGACTATAGGTGTCGGCTCAGGAGACATGCTCTCCCTAAGAGATTTACAAACAAATAGACACTGGGGATCAGGGTAATTACCAGGTGAAAGCTTATGAAAGATTTCTAAAATGGCTGCACACACATCGATCAATAAAACAGCAGCTTATAGTCGGAGGAAGTGTCTAACACTGACAAATGATAAAAGTGACTCAATTCTACTCTGACTCAACTTCACATTTAAGTTCATAATTCACATTCTGTACTAACATTCACAAGCACTTAGATTCACACTTAATACAGTAGGGATTGATTTGTACTTACAGTAATAACGCTGGCAAGATGAATCTAACGGGCAATGAGTCACGTTTACAGAGGGATACGGTGCCTTGGATTCAACACACCACCTGAGATTTTCTCTGAGGGGTCTGGAAGGTTTGTACCGCAATGAATCACACTGTCCTGAACACCTGCCCCATTTTCACTCAGGTACTTGAAAGAGCCATTGGGAAATGTTTAGAAAATTAAAGCGCTTTACCACCACAAAAGGCAAAAGAACAAAAACAACAAAAACTAATCTTGGCAGCAACATTAGTCAAACTCCACAATGGGTATCTTCTGGTGTGCATGGCTTTTTGTTGTTTTGTTTTTTTGTTTTTTGTTTTTTTCAGATGGCAAACAATATTATTTTTTAAGAGGTAAGTGAGAATACAGAGGGTGTGCATGAGAATGAGGGAAAGAGTTTAGGGGCTCTGTAAATTGAAGATCAATGTGATTTGCTGGAAGGAAGCAGGTGGGGACAAAGTTTGGACTTGGAAAAGAAAGATTCTTCTGGCTTTATCTCAACGAGCATCCGGCCGTTGCTGCACAGCTCACTGCATCTTCCAATTACAGTTTCAGCTCAGCGATCACTGCAAACCCCTGTGTGATTTGATCTCTCTGGAAGATCCCTGCAGTTGGGGCCAGCTCATTTGCACCAAAGCTTTCTGGGAAGATGGAATGGACTTGGCTTTGAAGGAGAGTGAGACAATCTATAGACTCTAGACACATTCACATCATACTGAAAAGTGCTCAAGCCACAATATTGTGTTTACTCAGTGAGGGAGATGATCGCTTTATCACAACAATGTTGATCCAATTAAATTATCGCTTTCATCTGCCTCGTCCAGCAAGTGGATAAAAGAGTGTGCACTTGTGAGCTGATCTTCACTAGCTGGTTGGTTTCCAGGCCTGACAGCAGCTTCACAATGTAAAAAGTAAAAACTAGGGCTGTCAATCAATTGAGAATAAACTAATTACATGATATGGTAATTAATTTAATATTTTAATATTTTTGCCATAAAAATTAAGATCATTCAGCCTACAATACTGCATAGACATAAAAAGTGGCTTTAGAAATTACTTTATTGTTTACAGTTGATGTCAAAAGTTTATATCCCCCTTTCAGAATCATTAAAAATGTTAATTATTTTACCAAAATAAGAACGATCATACAAAATGCATGTTATTGTTTATTTAGTACTGACCTGAATAAGGTCTTTCACATAAAAGATGTTTACATAAAGTCCACAAGAAAAAATAATAGTTGAATTTATAAAAATTTCCCGGTTCAAAAGTTTACATATACTTGATTCTTGTGTTGTTACCTAAATGATCCACAGCTCTGTTTTTTGTTTAGTGATAGTTGTTGATGAGTCCCTTGTTTGTCCTGAACAGTTAAACTGCCTGCTGTTCTTCAGAAAAATCCTTCAGGTCCCACAAATTCTTTGGTATTCCAGCATTTTTGTGAATTTGAACCCTTTCCAACAATGACTGTATTATTTTGAGATCCATTTTTTAAGTCTGAGGACAACTGAAGGACTCATATGCAACTATTACAGAAGGTTCAAACGCTCACTGATGCTTCAGAAAGAAAAAATGATGCATTAAGAGCCAGAGGGTGAAAACTTTTGAATAGAACGGAGATGTGTACATTTTTCTTATTTTGCCTAAATATCATATTTTTTCATTTAGTACTGCCCTTCAGAGGCTACAGAAGATTAAATTTTTCCCAGAAGACAAAATAAGTTAAATTTACCCTCATCTTCAAATTCAGAAGTTTTCACCCCTGGCTTTTAATGCATCGTTATTTCTTCTGAAGCATCAGTGAGCGTTTAAACCTTCTGTAATAGTTGTATATGAGTCCCTCAGTTGTCCTCAGACTTAAAAAATGGATCTCAAAATAATACAGTCATTGTTGGAAAGGGTTCAAATTCACAAAAATCCTGGAATACCAAAGAATTTGTGGGACCTGAAGGATTTTTCTGAAGAACAGCGGGCAGTTTAACTGTTCAGGACATACAAGGGACTCATCAACAACTCAACAACTCATACCGGTAAACTGCCAGAACAAATTTACAGATAATGTGATCTCTTAACGGTAATTTACCAGTATTTTACAATACTATAATACTATACAATACTAATACTATACTGCAATATCTATTTACGCCTTGTGCAGAAAAATTAAAGTCATGGTGGACTTTTTGGGCCAACCATCCTTTACAGAAGTGACGTCAAGTTAAAAAAAAGGACCTCTTTTTAGGCCAATACATTGCCTGTAGTAGCACCTAGAACTGCACTGACTACAGAAAGAGCTTGAATTACTTTAATAGAAAAATAAAATTTATTCCATTTATGCATTTAGCAGATGCAAAATCCAAAGCGACTTACATTGCAGTCAAGGTACACACTACATTTTAATCAGTTCTTCCTTTCTCTGGGAACGGAACCCATGACCTTGAGATTTCTAGCGCCATTCTCTACTGTTTGGGCTACAGGAAGGCCTGGTTATTATAAAATGTTTTTATAGCTAACTTTATAATTAAAGTAACATTAAATTGACAGCTGTACTAAAGATGTTC
This sequence comes from Labeo calbasu, assembly GCA_019740295.1. NCBI lineage: Eukaryota > Metazoa > Chordata > Actinopteri > Cypriniformes > Cyprinidae > Labeo > Labeo calbasu. The sequence goes on from JAHKKF010537767.1 coordinate 3,228, forward strand.
CATTTCAGTGCAATTTACAACCTTTAAACCCTTAAAGTCAGTTCAGTCATATAAAATAATATTTTAGATGCTAATCATTTTCTAGGTAACCTGACGAGGCGTGTTTTTGACAGTGCAATCAGGCCCAGAATTTTGTTTAGTGGGCCAGTAGCCACGTGAGTTCACACCCCTGCGATGGTGTAAATCAATAGTGAAGGAGAGCGAAAGAGTCGTAACTGAGCCGTAATCCCGTTCCCACAGGACTGTTAGAGTGCCATGCTCTATAAAGCACAAGTCATTGCACAAAGCTGTATGTGCCGCGTGCGGCTGAGATCGGGTTTACAGCTTACCTGGCCTCCCTGCATCAGTCCCATGGGTAGCGTGAACAGATTTTCTGACAGTCCTCCAAGCAGCCCATAATGGTTGGTTAAGCGAGATTTGATTTCACAGTTCGGCGAATCTGTGCAATCTGTGATCAATGGTGACAAAATGAGTGGGTGTGTTCATTTGTATGATTCTTGTGTGTTAAATTGGAGTAATAATAGTAATAGTGTCACTCATCATATTCACATTCAGACAGGCATAAAACTGTTCAATGGGTTCACATGAAGTATCTACATTCAGGTAGAGAAGCGTAAGTAATTACAGGTCGTCTACATTCAAAACAAACGTCATTGCTTCTTTAATTCCCGTATGAATCTTCTTACAGCTGTCGCTGAATTCCATCTCCGATATTGTGAACAGCTGCATCTTTTAAGCCCACCGCAGGTCTGAAATTCTCTTTCAGGAGGTTTGATCTGATGTATTTCTATTTCCAGTCCTCTCCCTTCACACGCCCGTGTGATGGCATGCCTAATTTATCTTCGCTCACCTCCCTCTGAAAATTCAATCACCCAGGATCGATTTTAGGTTTGCCAGCAAGGATCTAAAAACAGCTCTCTCTCTTCTGCCACTGACAGATCAGTCCCCGAGGGAGTCCCGGTCTAGACCGCACATCCACTGCATTGTCTCTCTCCCCTTGTTCAAGCACTAGGCCAGCGTACCTTTATCTTTTCATTAAGCTGGGCTGCATGCACCTCGTGACATAGCCTTTCTCTCGCTCGAAACTTTGCAGAGGTCCCGCTCTGTCATTCTCAACGGTTCTGCACAGGTCTATCAAACTTACGTCAAGATTTTAAACTTCTTAAAGGTATAGTTAGAGCTTTCTGACCGTGCATAGACAGCATTGCAGCTGACACGTTCAAGGCCCAGAAAGGTAGTAAAGACACTGTTAAAAAAGTCCATGTGACATCAGTGGTTCAACCATAATGTTATGAAGCTATGAGAATACTTTCTGTGTGCAAAGAAAACAAAAATATTATTCAACAATTTCTTCTCTTCCATGTCTATGCAGGGTCAGAAAGCACTTGGATTTCATAAAAACTATCTTAATTTGTGTTCTAATGATGAATGAAGGTCTTACAGGTTTGGAACAATATGAGGGTGAACAGGATTTGACAGGATTAATGCTGTAATGCTGACCTTGATATGATAGAAAAACCATAGTCAGAAAAAATGACTATTTCTTACTACATTTCATTGGTTGCATCATGCTCTATACATAGAATTGCTTATTTATGACTGTAAAAATCTGTAGAAAATCTATAGAGAAATGTCAAGAAAGCATATGAAAAGCATTTAAATTTAACTGCAAAGAATATATTATTAAAAAAGTAATAATAATTGTATAATTTTGTATTTTTCATAATGTTTTTTGAAAAAAAAATACATTTTTAAATAAAAATGCTTAAAAATATATAGTGCCTCGTTCACCCAAATCAATCGTAGGTCCATGGTGAAAGTATAATGTAAACTAGAAAAATACAAATCCCTAACATTATTCAAGTTTTCATAATCACGAAAATAATTTAATGACCAACATTTTGGTCAATAAACCTTCCTCAAGCTTAAATAACAGGCAAAGTGCAAGCAAAAGCAAGCAAAAAAGTAAAAAAAAAAAAAAAAAGTTATTTTACCAGCAGGGTTATTTTCATTTAATTATCATGACAGACAGACAGACAGATAATAGGGCTGGGCGTTTTTTTGTTTTGTTTTGTTTTTTTGTTTTTTTTTCAGAATTTATTGATTAATTTGAATTTAATGTTTTGCCACATTTTATTTTTTAGAAGTTGGTAAATCGGGTAATTCTATTTGGAATAAAAATATTACTAAACATTAGAATTAGACACTTTGACAAATGGCCAATGATAACAGTAAAGAGAAAAGAATGATCCAACTGCATGTCGGCGTACGTGACTAACCGCTTACATGTGGCACGCTCATATCGTTAGGCCATTTTTGCTAAGTCTGCAGTTTTCCTGCAGATTTGGGCTACTTTAACACTGTTGCCGCGGGTTGTTTTTAATCTCCGCAGGTTGACCCTTAATAACATCATAGTTAGCCCCTGAAATACGAATTTCGCAGGGGAACCCAGACAAAAAAACGTATTTTATCCCCCGGAAATGCGTTTTTTAATGGGGGATCCCCTTCGAAACGTGATTGGGCTAGTTTCGAGCTAGTTTTGATTAGAAATTAAGCGGGTTTTGTTATGAAAACCTGGCAACCCTGCGCTAGGTGCCATTCACACAGAATGTGCTTTTGTGTTGACAAAGATATGACAGGGGCTGTGGAATAGGAAAAACATGTAAGAAGATCTAAGTTGTCACTTAGTACAGCTTAACATTTCAAGTTGACTAAACTTACTTGAGTTGACTGAACTTAAAATTTTAAGGCAGCCGGGTAACAAATTATTTTAAGTTGACTCAACAAATTGTGTTTTTTTTTCATGGTGACAGGCTGAAAGCTGCTTTTCATTGTTTTTACAGAACATTTACAGTTAATAGTCTACTGGTGTTATACCTTCAGTCATTTTGAATTTGATTTAGCTTGACTTTTGAGATTTTTTAAAGCATTTTCCTTGTATTTTTTCTGAACATGTAATACGTATAAGACAAGAAGCAGTTGAAGTTTATGCATCTTTTCTGCAAAGACATTCAACAGGTGATTTGTTTAATATTTACATCATGTCGACAACTTCATGTGTGGTGCAAATGAAATAGAATTTTCTTTAAATAAAGGATTAATTTTAAGTTACTTGAATCATGTTGTAGTTAAATTTTCAAGTTGACTAGTTAAAAATAGAATGATCTAGAATCAGTCAAACGTTCTGGAAAAAAAATCGAGGTTTAATTTTTTTTTTTGCCATATCGCCCAGCCCTAATAGATAGACAGATTTTTACTTTTTGAGAAATATTTTATGATTTAGAGCTGTTTAGTTGTATTGAACCTGAATAATAGGGACAATTCTCTAGAGTTTGCTAGGACTCTCTTGCTGTCAATGCATCGTCAGTGACACATAAACCAAACTCACTGGTGAACAGATCAGAGACGAGAGACTGAAACATAACAATCCGGGAAGGAAGCAAGGCCCAGCTCTACAGGGTTTGTGAACACATGGCTTTCACTGTGGCCTAGATTTTCAGTCGCACCATTGAACACTCTGCCTAGATAAGAGATACATCAGGGACACGCATGCTCAAGTATAGTCAAACGATCACACGAATGTCGTATATTTGCATGCGGTACATTTTAAAAGCGTCTTTGAAACGACAGACTACGGTAAAGAAATCTCCTCCCTGTGGTCTCACATGACTGTGAGTGCTTCAGGAAGTCTTTCATGATCAGAAACACCGTCAGGTTTAAAGGACACTGGAGAAAGAGTACTCAGACTAAGTTTCAAGTTCTTTTAATTTTTAAAAGAAGCCGTTGCTCTGTAGATTCAAATGTCTTGTAGTGAATTAAAAAAACAGAGCTACCTTTCAGTATAAAAAGCCTCTTGACATCCTGTTTGTTTGCGGAATGTTTGTTGAATCCAAAGCCTGCAATAACATCCCACCCCACCCCCACCCTAAAGCGTGCCTGTCTCTCCGCTAGGCCCTTGGGTTCCCATTCTTCCACAAGGCTGCCTCGCAATGCAAGGCTGACTGCGCTACAGCCTGCCTTTTATTTTAGCCTGCAGGCTCTTTATAATTTCCCAAAACTTGGTTGCTAATGAGTTGTTCCTCCGTTTCCTGCTTTCTCTTGCTTGCGGTAAACAGAAAAAAATCTTAGCGTCATAAAGATGAGATGCTCAAGCATTATCATCTCAGGCTATGTGCTCAAACAAGGAGGTCAGTTGTTCAGATTGAGTTAACCTCATCATATGAAATACGACAGTCCCTCCTGTGAAACAATCAACATCAGGCAAACTTGTCCGCCCACGGATCCTTCGCTGCATTCAGAGAGGTTACAGGAAGTAGTGTTACGGTTGACAGGAGGAAAATGTGATATAAAAATGCATTCACGTAGCGGTTTTGACAGGCCACCTAGATGATGCTGTTGATGAGTCACACAGTAAGACCATGCTGAATCACTCACATTGTGACTGACATGGGGTCACTGGGTCTCAGCCCTCATAAAGAAGTTCAGTTAAAACATTTTGACCGGAAATCTTCCATTAAAGCATGGAGATCGTTTTAAAGTCATTCCTAGTTTAACCACAGTCTATATACAGAATAGGACATTTGTGAAGAAACATGTCCTGGATGTAAACCTGCATGTTTCATCTTTAGATTATGTTTTAAAGGTTTATTTTAAATATAAAAAATATGCTTAAATTATGAATAAATAATAAAATAATATTATGATTATTTAAAAAAGAATAAACATTATTTGTTACAATAATGATAATAATAATAATACAATTTGCTTCACATGTGCTGCATGTTTCATTTTCAGATAATGCTTTAAAGTTTTATCTAAAATATACACAGAAATATGATTAAATTATGAATAAATAATAAAATAATATTATGACTATTTTAAAATAAAGCTTTTATATTAATAAAAAAAAAATAACAATAATTTGCATCACATGTGCTGGACGTAAACCTTGTTTTTAGATAATGTTTTAATGGTTTTTTTTATATAAAAATAAATATGATTTAATTATGAATAAATAAATAATATTATAATTATTTAAAGATTAAAAAATCATAACTTTTTATAATAATAATAATAACAATAATAAAAATAACATTTGCATCATGTGCTGGATGTAAAAGTACAGTTTTCTATAAATAAGTACTTATAATTAAATAATATTTTGATTACTTTAAAATAAAAAACATTACTTTTTATAATAATAATAAAATAATAATAGTAATAATAATAATAATATAATAATAGTAATAATAATAATAATAATAATAAAGTTGCATTACATGTGCTGGATGTAAACCTAAATATCATTTTCAGATGATGTTTTAAAGTTACATGAATGAATGAATGAATAAATGAATGAATGAATGAATGAATGAATAAATAAATGTTACATAACTTTAAATAATAATATAACTCACATTATTACTATTATTTAATTAAAATAAAGGGTTTTATTTAAAAATAAAGAGAAATATTATTATTATTAAATTAATTAAAATAAATATTTAACCTGTACATTACAATAAATAATAATAATACAATTTGCATCACATATGCTGGATGTAAACCTACATTTCATTTTCAGATAATGTTTTAAAGTTTTAGTTAAAATATAAAAATAAATATGAATAAATTATGAATGAATGAATTAATTAAAGTATAAATAAATAATATGATTATTTTAAAACAATAAAACATTCATTTTTACTACTGCTTTTTTCTACATTTAATTTTCAGATAAATACAAATAAATATGATTAAGTTCAATTAATGAATGAGTGAATAATTTCATCATGTGCTGGGTGTAAATCTAAATGTCATTTTCAGATTATGTTTAAAAGTTAAATAAATATTACATTATATTAAAGATTAAAGATTTTATTAAAGATTTACACTTCTTTAAAAAAAACAATAATTATGATAATCACATAAATATTATTATTATTATTATTATTATTATTTAATTCATTAAAATAAATATTTAAACAGTGCACTACAATAAACGCTCATTATTATTATTATTGTTATTATTATTATTATTATTATTACTGATTGTAAAAAATATATTTTTAAAATATTTTAACATATTAAAAAATACAATAAAAATTGGGCTTTACCACTAGCAGATTTTTTTATATACTTGTTCATTTTTAATATTAATATAAATAATATTAATAATATAATATTAATATTTTTTATAACAATATTAATATTTAATACCAATCCATTTTTTGTAAGCTTGTAGTAAACAGCATTTTTCATTTTTAAGTATAATCCAGTTCTTGCAGCACTCTCACAAAAAGAGATTCCTCATCACACTGGATGATATCCATGTCACACATGCAGTCGGCACAACCGCATTATGACTACGAGCGATGAGCAGAGTACAGTAGGATGCACAGTGACCGCAGCTCATGCTCATGCCACCCCTTCAAACAGCAAGTGTTACATGCATTTTTCATGAACGAGCCTTTTTTATTGACACACCAGTGAGCAGTATACCCACCGCTCCCTCTTGAGCGGACAGGCGCTTGCGCTATGTATACGCGATGTTTCCTTAAATATTTATGGGTGATCTTAATCCTTCCCATTGAGTGGCCGCTGACCACTGATCGGCTGGGTGACCAAATCTCATTTCATGGTCGTTAACTGCAACAGGCTAATTGGAATGAAGCCTAGGCCCCCAGGCAGGGCAGCGTGGGGTGGTAGGGGGGCGAGCTCATTACTGCGCATTTATAGAAACTGAGGGTGAATGCCTTTGACTCGACACACTCAGAATTTCTTCCAAACTGGGCCACGAACGAGGGGACGAGAGGAGATTTTCTAGCCAACGCAGATACATACACTATATAATGAAGCTAAAGGCACAATCAAGCGAAACGCTCGACCGATTTTACCTGTAGATAAATATGTGCTCAATCTTTCTGACCTCCTTTTCTCACTTCCTTTCCTCCTTTACCTCCTTCCTCTCTGCTTCAGAGCTATTTCTGACTTCCTCAGTCATGTGCCTGCTTTAAGGAGGACAAGGGCGCTGAAGATGACCACTTGCTATAGAGCACAAACTCTCCTCGCTCTGGTGTACGTGCATTTGGGGCTGTCAGTTATGCATTGCTAAATACAGTGATTAATTAGTCCGGCGATGGCTAATAAAGACGAGGCCCTGCGTGCCGAGGCCTCTACGGTCAAGGTACTGCAATCGTTAACCTTGCATGTTGCCGTATCGCATCTCGAGCAGCGCCGAAAGGGCAAAAAACAGCTGTAATTGCACTAAGTGGGTGAAAATGTGTTTGCAGAGGCTATAATTACTAAGCCGCCACCACACCAGGAAGCCCCTCTGAATGGGAAGCGATCGTCACTGATGTTCTGCATATCTGCTGCGAATCAGATTAAACAAGTACATGAAATAAAATCTGAGCGCGGAGAGAGTTTTCCCTAAATAATGGAAGAAAAGACCGGGGAGTTCAAACTGTAATGGCTGGCAAAGCATCAGACAGATGCGACAAAGCCATAGCTTAGGTCTTGTGATGATGAATTGGGCTATTCGGAAAGGGGATTCTGTTATTAATAATAAATTGTGATACTCAAAATTACACATAAAACCACTGCATTTATAATACTTTTATACAATGGCCCAAGGGGTCCGGGTTTGGCTGGTTAGTACCCTTCCATTAGCACTTAGCTGGAAGATGGCTGTTACTGAGTGTTTCATAAACTATAGGCACTTTTAGCCCTGTGACGTTTGGAAATAAGTGTTACCACAGTGTCATTTGCTTCATATCGCAAACAGTGTTTTGTGGTTTATAGCATTTTGAGGTGGAAATAACATTTTTAACATTTCAGCTAAGGCTAATTTTACCGTTAGCATTATTTTAGGTGTAAAGTCCAGGAGGCAAAGTCCTCTTTTTTTTTTTTTTTTTTTCAAAATCAAATGTATATTCATGTCCTAGTCACATTTTCTTGGTTAAATAAACAGGTCAAAGACATTAAGATGTCCACATCAAAAGAAAAAAGTGATTTTATGTCCATAGAAAGCACATTAAATGGAAGTAAAGTGTCTCCTCTTAAAGGAAAAGTCCACTTCCAGAACAACAATTTACAGATAATGTACTCACCCCTTGTCGTCCAAGATGTTCATGTCTTTCTTTCTTGAGTCGTAAAGAAATTGTTTTTTGAGGAAAACACTTCAGGATTTTTCTCCATATAATGGACTGATATGGTGCCCCGAGTTTGAACTTCCAAAATGTGTATTCTGGCTCAAGACAGTTACGGTATGTCATTTACAACCACATTTGGGATCGTTTGAAGCTGCATTTAAACTGCATTTTGGAAGTTCAATCTTGGGGCACCATAGAAGTCCATTATATGAAGAAAAATGCTGAAATATTTTCCTCAAAAAACACAATTTTTTTACGACTGAAGAAAGAAAGACATTGAAGGAACACTTCACTTTTTTTGAAAATAGGCTCATTGTCCAACTCCCCTAGGGTTGAACAGCTGAGTTTTACCATTTT
>JAHKKF010537769.1:5674-23498 GCA_019740295.1 Labeo calbasu
TCTTGCATGGCCAGCATACTCACCGGAAATGTCACCCATTGAGCATGTTTGGGATGATCTGGATTGGCATATACGACAGTGTGTTCCAGTTCCTGCCAATGTCCAGCCAGGAGTGGACCAACATTCCACAGGCCACAATCAAAAACCTGATCAACTCTATGCGAAGGAGATGTGTTGCACTGCATGAGGCAAATGGTGGTCACACCACATACTGACTGGTTTTCGGACCCCCCAGACCCCCACAATACAGTAAAACTGCACATTTTAGAGTGGCCTTTTATTGTGGCCAGCCTAAGGCACACCTGTGCAATAATCATGCTGTCTAATCAGCATCTTGATGTGCCACACCTGTGCGGTGAATGGATTATCTCGGCAAAGGAGAAGTGTTCACTAACACAGATTTAGACAGATTTGTGAACAATATTTGAGAGAAATAGGCCTTTTGTGTACATAGGAAAAAGTCTTAGATCTATGAGTTCAGCTCATGAAAAATGGGGGCAAAAACAAAAGTGTTGCGTTTATAATTTTGGTCAGTGTATATTTCTAAACATACCATATGCTCAGTAGTTCTAGGCTTCCATGTTGAGTATAGGCCCAAAACACTAAAAATGTCAACTAAGGTACCTGTCAACCGTGTCACCCAGTAAAGGTAACATGGTGGATAATAGCAAACATAAATGGTATTTTATGCACATATTCCTACAGATCACCTTTATTTATACAGCACTTTATACAATATAGATTGTTTCAGAGCAGATATGTAGGGTCATGTCTGGGTTTTTGGGAAACAGGAAAACTTTTTTCGTCACATTGTCAAATTCTAAATGTACCCCAAATTATAGAATTACCCATTTAGTGTGTTGTGCCACCCTGCCTTGCATACAGATACAGACTACTGCAAAAAAAGTAAACCTTTATTTGTGTGGAACATATTCATGTCAGTTCTGTTTCAGCTCTGTTTGATGAATGTTTGATTCTTCTATATGTTTGTAATGCATTATTTTTTATGGTCTAATGGGCTTTAAAACAATCCTAAGGCAGATAAAACTGCCTGAAACCTGCAGGTTCAGTCTAACTGTATTGAATCCCTGCAGTCTTCATGTGTTAGCATGATGAGCATTTGTGATTAGGGAGGAAATCCCGGGTAGTTTCAGTCAGTTCCAAGGCACCAGTTCAAACTGGGTGCAACTGGCAAGTTAAACCTAATAAGGGGGGGAAAAACAGAATTGTGTGTCGTGTCACCCTGCCTTGCGTGGTTGGCTGCTTGGAAGGCAGTATGTGAGCTCATTGGCCCACAGGGGCTAGGATGAGGTCACCTCTCTGAGGAACACAAACACACACACACACGCGCGCTCTTACACAATCACACATTCATTGGAGTGACAGTATGGGTCTATTACAGCAGGAGCCGTTGTGCAAACACATCACGCTCTGTACTATTTCAGAATCAAACATATGCAACCTGCTCCAAACCATTTGTTTGAGTCAAACACACACTTTGTGTCCGCATCTGCCAGGATAATCTGACGGTTTCTGTTCCTCTGACAGACTGTTCCAGGAACTTACCCCCAGTCATCTCCACAACCACCCCCTGAAACCAAACACACACTTTCCACCTCCTGTATCATGCCCAGGTGGCGCACTTTCAGGCGATGATGTCATGGTCAATGTGTCAGGCTTTCCGCTGACTTTCCATGCCCAGCATCACCACAGCTACAAAGACACAACACATACATGTGCATCCATACATGTCGGTATAACCTCTTGCATAATCGCAGCAGCAAGTCTGTGCATGTCAGTATGAACTCACACTGTCCATAACGCTTCATTGGACACGGATATGAGGACCAAGAAACCTAGTGAGCTGCCCTTTTGTCTACTACCAATATGGTTATTTTATTTAATTTCCTATTGGCAGAATAGTCCAACTGTAATACTACATTTTTTTAATAAAATGATGCTTATGACTGATATGCAAGAATATTTGTTGATATGCTATCATTCAAATGTTTGAGGTCAGTAAGAAATTAATGCCTTTATTCAGTAAGGATGCTTTAAATTGATCAAAAGTGACAGTAAAGACATTCAAAATTGTACAAAAAAGTCTCTTTCAAAAAAACAAAACAAAAAACAAACTATTAAGCAAAAAATATTAACCAGCCCATCTGTTTTCGGCATTAATAATAATAATATTTTTATTTATTTTTGAGCATATAATATATAATAATATATATATATATATATATTAAGCAGCCCACCTGTTTTCAACATTGATAATAATAATATTTTTGTTTATTTGTTTATTTATTTTGTTTTTTGAGCATTAAATCAGCATATTAGAATGATTTCTGAAGGTGACACTGAAGACTGGAGTAATGATGCTCAAAATTCAGCTTTCCATCTCAGGAATAAATTACATTTTAAAATATATTACAGTAAAAAACAGTTCTTTTTAATTGTTATTATATTAATTATAGTTTTTATATTTATTATAGTTATTATATTATATTAGCAATAAATGCAGACTTTTTTAGTGTTAAAAAACATTTAAAAAGTCATACCTGATTATGTTAAACGTTCACTACACGATTTTATATTTCTTTTGTCTTTTGTTTTTTTTTTTTACTTTGTCCTCTCTATTTCATAGTCAACGCATCTTTTAAAGTTTTAATAATGTTAATGTGAACTTTTTTTTATTTAGTTATATTAGAATTATTCATTTTTATTTTGCAGAACAAGTGGTGCTTTATTTCTGTAGTTTATCCAGAGAAATATGTGACCCTGGTCCACAAAATCAGTCATAAGTAGCACAGGTATGTTTGTAGCACTAACCAACAATACACTGTATAGGTCAAAATTATTGATTTTTCCAAAAATCATTAGGATATTAAGTAAAAATCATATTCCATGAAGATATTTTGTACATTTCCTACTGTAAATATATCAAAACATAATGTTTGATTAGTAATATGCACTGCTAAGAACTTAGTTTGTACAACTTTTAAAGGCATTTTCTCAATATTTAGATTTTTCAGTTTTCAAAAAACTGACCCTTATGACGGGTTTTGTGGTCCAGGGTCACATATGGGAATAATATAATATATTAATATAAAGTATATATTTGTTGCACAAGCTTATTGCTTTATTAACCAGCTAAATGAGTTTTTTTTTCTGTAAGCTTGATCTCGTTTCTTCATATGACTCGATTATGACCAATTTCAGTTTGCTTTTCCCATTATTCTGTTATTCTAAATGACATACTTTAAATTCTGAACTGAAAAAAAAAAATATTTTGTGTTTTGCATATTAAAACTGATGAAGAGAAGAACTAGGAAATGAGGGTCAGCTTCAAACCCAAGCCTTCCATATGAGAAACAGATGCAAAAAGTTTTGAAAAAAACAAATCTTATGTTGCCCTTTGATAAATTAAACCGTTTCCCACCCTGAGGACCTCCTCATGTGTTCGATAATTGTTTTCTTCATTGTTGTTTTGAAATCACGGACATGGCTGTTAAGACTAAGAGGAAATGTGCTGCTCCCCCATGATGCATTTGGCTCAACTTTTCAGTAGTTGGATGGATTCCAGCTCCAGTTTGTCTAATCGCTAAGTGTGAGCGAGTACAGGGCTGCAGGGACTCTGGCTAAGATGAATTGCTTGCGTTCGGAGGTTACAGATCTCCGTCAGTCAGCTAGCAAGCTCCCCAACAGGGTGATTAATCGCTGTCAGGTGGAGTCCAACAAGTCATTACGCATCCTGTGCAGTGACTAGTGTCAGGCCGTCAGCACTTGATGTGGGTGATTACGACCTGAGACATTCATCTGGAGTTTCGCAAGAAGATTGTGGATCTAGGATTAGTTATAAACCAGAATTAACCAAACTGAGATGCACAGATCTTTGTGAATAATAAAAATCAAGCTTTTTGTTTATTATTCATACACTACCGTTTAAAAGTTTGGAGTCGCAAAGATTTTTCAGTGTTTTCAGTCTCTTGTGATCACCAAGGCAGTAGTGATTTGATCAAAAACACAGTAAAAACAGAAATATTGTAAAATTTTATTACAATTTTAATTACCGTTGTATATTTTCATATATTTTAAAATGTGATTTATTCCTGTGATGCAAAGCTGAATTTTCAAAAATTGTTCTAATATGCTGATTCGTAATTATTATCAGTGTTGAAAACAGTTGTGCTGCTTAATATTTTGTGGACACTGATAATTTTTTTTTTTCAGGATTCTTTGATGAATATAAAGTTCAAAAGAACTTGTTTTTAAATAGAAATAATTTGTAAAAAATCTAAACAATTTCTTCTAGAAAATGCATATTTCTAAAGAAAATCTGATTGGTGTTTACCTGTTTTTTTTCATTGGTCGCTGTGAGGTTGCTAGGCGGTTTCAGCAGTTTAGTTTTTTTTTTTTAAACTTATTTCATCTTTGCCAAGTGAAAGATTTTGGTTCAAAAAAGTTCAAAAGTTTGGTTTGGAAAGTTTTTAGGGTTTTCAGTCTTTTATGATCACCAAGGCTGCAGTGGTTGCAACAGTTTAGTTTTTTTTGCAAAGTCAAATAGTTTTTTTTGTTGATTTAATTAATCAGCAATGCTATTAATGTAAACAGTTGTAGATCTTGATTAAATTTTATAATTTAATTTTAATTTTATAATTAACACCCATTGTTTAATTTGAATATTATAATTAACATCCATTATTGTTTTTATTTCCAATCTTATTACAAAAACAGCTATAAATATCACGCTTTACTGTCTAGCATCGCAGTAGATTTTTGTTTAATCACTTTTTCAAGTTTCAGAGTTGTTGGTTCCTTCATGTTCAGTGTTTTCAGAGCTGATTTTAGACTTTTTGATCAAAACCCACTTCATATGAGCTACACATTCGTCCACACTCGACTCCGAGACAGCAAAAGCATAATCTGACAACTACAGGTCACTGTGGCATCTGCAGAGGAGCTAAACCCAACTAAAAAAGCCTAGAATAGAATATTATGAAATATAATGAATTTTAGATATTTGATGGAGAACTCATAATGGGGGCATGTTTTGCAATGCGTTTTAAATATCTGGTGCATTTTTGGGGCTGATTTTGTCTTGATATTTTAAAGCTTTGTTGTTTATATTTGAAGCATTCTAGTGTTGTTGCAGACGCCGCGCCACATGACGTAGCTCAGCGTGGAAGTGTTGAGTGTTGCCCTTTGACACTGAAATTAGATGAGTTTTACAGTTATCCCGCTACTTTTCTAATGTTCTGATTAGGGTTTGGGAAGGGTGGGCTTGTTACATTTTATGTGGGGAGCAGGTGTACTGCGTTTCTGCCAGTTTTGTTTGCCGCGCGGTGAAATTGCCAGGAGAGCGCAGAGCGCTGGACTGTGGCCATATTTCGGTAGAAGAACACCCCCCTCCATGTCACAGCATCTTTAAAGCTTGAGGGTAAGATGTTCACAGTTAATGAACGAACAGATGAGATGAGACTGGGATCTTGTTCAAATTCAGCTAGAGGAAGGATGTGTGGATTGGTTCAGTGCTGTCATCTCATGCCGCTGCTCGAGTATCGCTCAGTTTGTAAAGATATTGTTAAACAGTTGGCCGCCATTGCTGGAAGTCTTACAAGCATCATAATGAAAGGAGCCGATAAACATGTAGTTAACAACAGTGATAAAAATAATGAATATTATAATTATGATTAGTGTTGTTTTTATTATATTATTATGCTAGCTGTTTTATCCAATGTTCAAAACACATATTTATCCCTTGAGCTTCATGAATATAATAGATTTTAAAACAAATATATTGTTTCAGATTATTATTTTTAAATTAGGATGAGTCTGTATGGTTTAACACATAATTTCTGAAAAATAAAAAAGGTGAATATTTTAATTAGTATTATTTGTATTATATTATCATGCTAGCTTATCCAGTGGTCAAAACACAAATTTATCCCACAAGCTTCATAAATATGGTAGATTTTATAACAAGTATATTGTTTCAGATGATTAATTTTTAATTATGATGAGTCTGTATGGCTTAACAAACATTTTCTGGATAATAATATTAGTAATGATAATAATAAATATTATAATTATAATTAGTATTATTTTTTATTATATTATCTTGCTAGCTGTTTTATCCAGTGGTCAAAACACAAATTTATCTCACAAGCTTCATAAATATGGTAGATTTTATAATAAGTATATTGTTTTAGATTATTATTTTTTTTTTAACTATGATGAGTCTGTATGGTTTAATAAACATTTTCTGGATAATAATAATAACAATAACAACACAACAACAACAACAACAACAACAACAATAATAATAATAATAATAATAATAATAATAATAATATATTATAATTATAATTAGTATTATTTTTATTATATTATCATGCTAGCTGTTTTATCCAGTGGTCAAAACACAAATTTATCTCACAAGCTTCATAAATATGGTAGATTTTATAACAAGTATATTGTTTCAGATGATTAATTTTTAATTATGATGAGTCTGTATAGTTTAATAAACATTTTCTGGATGATAATAATTATAATAATAATAAATATTGTAATTATAATTAGTATTATTTTTTTTTATTTTTATATGATTTCATAAACATTTTCTAAAAAAAAAAAATGAACATTTTAATTTATATTATTTTTATTATATTATTAAGTTAGCTGTTTTATCCAGTGGTCAAAACACAAATTTATCCCACAAGCTTAATGAATATGCTAGAATTTACAGTACATTACAGAACAGTACAGTACAGTACAGTTTCTTATGATTCATTATTAATAATGATTAGTCTGTATAATTTAATTAAAATTTTCTGGAAACTAGTAATAAATTATGATAATGCTAGCTATTATTTGTTAAACATTCAGTGGATATAATAATAATAATAATAATAATAATAATAATAATAATAATAATAATTTATGTCGTCTTCTTCTTCTTCTAATTATTTTCCCAAAAAATGTTTTAAAAAATATTAAATCGTACAGGCGGCTTACCATAATTAAAAATCAGTAATCTAAAACAATATGTTTATTATAAAAACATCATTCATGTGGCTTGGGGGCTAAATATATGTTTTAATAATTCTAATCATTAATATTATCATTATCTTTATTCACTAAATCAGAAAAAAATAAAGGTAAAACAGCTCGCATAACAATAATCATTTATTATTATTATTATTATTATTATTATTATTATTATACTATAATAATATAATAGTTATTATAATAATTTATTATTATTAGTAGTAGTAGTAGTAGTAAAAGCAGTAGTAGTAGTAGGAGTAGTAATACTAGTATTATATCCACTGAATGTTTATCAGATAACACAGGTAGCATGATAATAATTTTAATTATCGAACAGATAGTCCTGGATGTTGGTTTAAAACAAAGTTTTCGCTTTTCTCACGGCACTATGATTAGAGATGTGAAATATAGAAACACTAATATTAATAATGTCTCTTTTGGTTGATTTTAATCTTTTTAACCTTTGTGGAAAACGTCTCATGTCTGAGCTGCTCTACCACTGCAGAAGAATTTTCATATGAAACTGGAGCCTTGATCAGTGGTTAAGTTGAGAGGTTTGGATGTAGATCTGTATCTGTGTGTGATTTTGCAGGGGAAGTTTTATCTGCTTATAGAGGAGCTGAGTCAACTCTTCAGAGCTTTGGTTCCCATCCAGCTGTGGTACAAGTACATCATGGGTGAAGATCCATCCAGCAGCTACTTCCTGGGGGCAATGCTGATTATCATCTACAGCCTTTGTAAGGTAGTCTATCTGATTTATCTTTTCCATTAGTTATCATGTTTTTGAAAAAGTAATTAATTTCCCCCCACACCTTTTCAAAAAGGGTCTTTATGAGCATGAGATAAATTTCATGTGGCGTTGCACTTCAGAGCCTTTCAAAATGTCTTTTTCAGAGCTCATTATTCAGGTAATCTTCTCGGTTTTGTGTGTGTGGGACATTAAATTATTTATTTTGTTGTCTTCCAGTCATTTGATTTGTGTGGAAGAATATCTGGCATTCGGAAAGCATTTGTCATTCTCTGTAGCTCACAGGTGAGTGCTGTGTTCTCCTAGCCATTAATAATGTATGTGACACACAGATGGGTCAGATTTTTGAAGTTGAGATTTATACGTAATCATAATCTGAAAGATGAATAAATGTGTGGTTTGTTAGGATAAGACAATATTGTCCGAGATTCCAACTATTTGAAAATCTGTAATCTGAGGGTGCATAAAAATCTAAATATTGAGAAAATTGCCTTTTAAACTTGTTCAAATGAAGTTCTTAGCAATGCATATTACTAATCAAAAATTACGTTTTGATATATTTGCGGTAGGAAATTTACAAAATATCTTCATGGAACATGATCTTTACTTAATATCCTAATGATTTTTGGCATAAAAAAAGATTTCATCATTTTGACCCATACAATGCAGTGTTGGCTATTGCTACAAATATACCAGTGCGACTTATGACTGCTTTTGTGGTCTAAGGTCAGGGGTTGAGCATTTTCAGGGCTGATGCTGATACCGATTATTACAGATCAAGTAGACTAATAACCGATATTTTGAACCGATATATATGTCTGGTGTACAAATAAAAAAAATTATGTCAAAATTAAGAATAACATGGGCTTTGACAAAAACTTTCTTTAAATGTTTTTATAAAAAGAACGATACTAATAACTATTGTAAAGTCAACCGATTATCGGCACCGATATTAAGCATTTTTGTCTATATTACATTCATCAAAGAATCCTGAAAAAAACTCTACAAAAGTGATAAGCAGCAAAATCTGTATTAAATATTAATAATAGTAATAAATGTTTCTGGAGCAGCAAATCAGCATATTACAATGATTTCTGAAGAATCATGTGACACTGAAAACTGAAGTCATGTCATTGAAAATTCAGCTTTGCATCACAGGAATAAATTATATTTTAAAATATATTCAAATAGAAAACAGTTGTTTTAAATGCTAATGCTCTTTCACAATTTTACAGTTTTTACTGTATTTTTGAGCAAATAAATGCATCCTTTATGATACATGCATGTGTTTCACAGAGTTATGGTACGAGAGCCAGTGCTCAGCAGTGCAGCGAGGCCGGGGATGTATGCGCAATCTGCCAGGCAGAGTTTAGAGAGCCAATCGCACTGCTCTGTCAGGTAAAAGACTTTTAAAATTAAAATAAAACAGGATGTGATTCAGCACATCAAACCACAGTGACCCAGATTTTAATGATGACAGTTGTCATTTAGCTGATGCTTTTATTTGATTCCGCTAATAGTAGAACGGCATTCAGAACTATTAAAACACTCCCAGCTTCATGAGTAGCATCCTTTGATGCTGTTTAAACAGTATTGACGTCGTTCCCATGGGTAAATGTGTTTTAATGTGTTGTCTTTCTGCAGCATGTGTTCTGTGAAGAGTGTTTATGCTTGTGGTTTGACCGTGAGAGAACGTGTCCGTTGTGTCGGTCATCGGTGGTCGAAACTCCGCGCAACTGGAAGGATGGCACAACGTCAGCACACTTTCAAATCTACTGATTGGAGATCCAGCTGAATAATGAAGGTTTTCAAGTCCACTTGAATCAGATAAAACATGTGTACCATGCATAAAAGTTCCTGTTTGTAATGTTGTTGTATAATGGGAGGTGTGACAATACGTTACGTCGTTGAATGTAATGTACTATTGCATTATGTTCTGATAACAGAGATAAATGTTTTTTGTCTTCTTATACATGCTTTTCAACATGTAAAACTTAGGTTTTTAATATTATTATCATTAAGCATGATAATCAACTGTTTTGCAACACCTTTTTTGTTATTTAAGTTTAAACTGAAATAAATAGTTAAAAAAGAAAATTTGCTGAAAATACTGAACTTCAAGCCATACAGGATGTAGATGTGTTTGGTTCTTGATTAAAGCAGATTTGGAGAAATCTAACATTACATCAGTTGGTCACCAATGGAACCTCTGCAGTGAATGGGTGCCGTCAGAATGAGAGTCCAAACAGCTGATAAAAAACATCACAATAATCCACAAGTAATCCACACCACTCCAGTCAACCAGTTACCATCTTGTGAAGTGAAAAGCTGCATATTTGTAAGAAACAAATGTCTGAATGATGGAATTTTTGCTTTAATCCATAATATTGCTTTCTCCAGTGAAAAGGTTGCCCCGTCTGAATCGGGAGAAAAATATACACAAGTACCATTTACAAACAAAAATTACCTGGATTACTGAATTATTGTGGTGTTTTTATCAGCTGTTTGGACTCTCATTCTGACGGCACCCATACACTGCAGAGGATCCACTGGTGAGCCACTGATGTAATGCTAAATTTCTCCAAATCTGTTTTAAAGAAGAAATAAACTTATCTACATCTTGACTGGCCTGAGGGTGTGTAAATTTTCAGCAAATTTTCATTTTTGGGTGAACTATTCCTTTAATCTGACATAAAAAGACGTAACCAGATGAGACAAGCCTTGCGGCAAATTTACTATGGGTAAGCCCAGTTAACTGTGGTAAAATCACTATAATTGTCTCATTGGTTTATTGCTTTTATAATGTCATGACATTACATTATGTTCTGAAAACAGAGATACGTTTTTTTGTCTTCTTATACATGCTTTTCAACACGTAAAACTTAGGTTTTTAATATTATTATCATTAAACATGATAATCAACTGTTTTGTAACACTCTTTTGTTATTTAAGATATTCAAGCTAAAGTAGTTAGCATAGTAAAATGAAAATTTGATGAAAATACTCAACTTCAGGCCATACAGGATGTAGATCAGTTTGTTTTTTCATTAAAACATATTTGAATCTAGCATTACATCACTTGCTCGCCAGTAGATCCTTTGCAGTGAATGGGTGCCGTCAGAATGAGAGTCCAAACAGCTGATAAAAACATCACAATAATCCACAAGTAATCCACACCACTCCAGTCTATCAGCTAACATCTTGTGAAGTGAAAAGCTGCATATTTGTAAGAAACACGTCCTAATGGTGGAATTTTTGCTTTAATACAAGTCCTCTATCTATAATATGCTTTCTCCAGTGAAAAAGTTGCCCTATCTGAATCAGGAAAGAAATATACACAGATCAATCACTATTTACAAGCAAAAAATGACTTGGATTACTAAATTATTGTGATGCTTTTATCAGCTGTTTGGAGTCTCATTCTGAGGCACCCATTCACTGCAGAGGATCCATTGGTGAGCAAGTGATGTAATGCTAAATTTCTCCAAATCTGTTCTGACGAAGAAACAAACTCATTTAGATCTTAGATAGCCTCGGGTTGAGTACATTTTTAGAAAATTTTCATTTTTAGGTAACCTATTCCTTTAATCTGACATAAAAAGACATAACCAGATGAGATGAGCTTTACGGCAAATTTGCTATGGCTAAACCCAGTTCACTGTATTAAGATCACTATAATTGTCTCATTGGTTTATTGCTTTTATAAAATCATGACAACAGTAATATGTTAAAAACACTGATGCTGAATAAATAATGACATTAATAATACAAAACAAGTCATTTTTAAATCCCATTTGTTTCATAATGACATTTAAAAGACCTCTCTGTGTATATATTTAAAGCCTTTTTATTTTCGTAAATGACAAAATTCACAATATCAAAATAGCAGAGGTAAAACATGTTTAAAACACGTGGTAGTAACGTAAACTATAAAAGATTGTAGCTTATGTAAACATCAGTAGCATGCCCTTTGATTCACATTTCGCATGAGATCTCATTCATGTCACATTTCTATATTAACACTGACACAAACAATCAAGCCAGAAGCCCTTTATAAAAAGTCTAAAAAAGATTTGTCTTCATTTGTGTAAACATCAAGTTCAAATACACTTAAAATCATTCTACAGTATAAATATGCTTTCCATTGAGAAGAGTACAGTGTAAAGGAGAAAAAAGCCATAAATATCTCATAAAAACAACAAAGGAACAAAATCACAGCTCAAGATATTGAATGGCATAGTCACTTACAGTAGCTTATAACTAAATGTTACAGTGCATTATGCAGAGGAGAGGTTTTGGTAGCAGTGTTTTTGGTAGCTCTCCTCTGAAGATTGACCTTGATTGATCGTGTTTGAATCATTTACAGCTTTTGCATATCCAAAGCACCCTCTCAACTTTTACCCACGACAAGAAAAACTCAACTGTAAGCTCATCCAAGTTGAAGCAAGGCTCCTATTGCCACGGTGGTAGAAAAATTTCCTTGCAAACGCCAAGGGACAATGACATCAGCCTTTTATTTTGAAAGGTTCCCCAGGAGACTCACTGACTGCTGGGTTTGACTGCACTGACCTTAAGACTTTTAACCAAACAAACGCGTACCGAATGACGTCGGCTCGCGGTGCTTCGGTAATCGAGAAGACTTCGGGATGAAGCATTGGTTGTTATGAAAAGTGATCGGCACGCTTGTAATGTACAGCACGGATGCGTCTGGTGTTTGCGTGTTTCCATTACAACACTACTGCAAATGTTGTGTGATATACATGGATGAGAAAACATTGACCCACTGTTTGCATGGCAAGTTTCTACAGGGTGCAGACGTGACCGGCACCTTCTCCTCTCATCACGGATCATCCCAGGAGAGTCTGAAGATTCATCTGGTGGAGGGAAAAATGGGAATTAGGCTGAGTAATGTACCAAATGGGCAGCAAAAAGTAAATTACATTCATTCATTTTTTTAAATATAAATCTTTAATATATCTTTTATATTCATATTTTATTTGAACAATACGTATTACAAGAAAATATTTATATTTATTATCGTTTTATTTAATATGTTAAATGGCAAAAAGTATTGTGTTAAAGAAAAGATACAATAATTATAAACAAAAATAAATAAATTAAAACGATTAAAGTCCACAGAAGTTGTTTTTATTTATATTGATTTTATTTTATTCTTCTGTGGACTTTTGATGTAATACACACACCATACAATTGTGTAGATTCACTAAGCCGATGCCTAGATAGCATTTTTATTTAGAAGTTTTGGATTTTAAAGCCATAATAATAATAAACTCTTTATTATTGCAAAGTTGAGTTTTAATTATAGCTTTTAACTTCCAGTACCTTCCATTTAACATGTCATTTTTAATGAAATAACTGTTGATTTATGATGGATTGAGCAATTTTTACTTTCTACAGTATTTTGCATGTACCAAACTTTTTGTTTTATTTATTTGAAAAAGTAAATTACGTTAATTAATTTACTCAATATAAATATTTAATTACATATATTGTTAATATTTTTATTTAGTAATATATCTATATTTTATAAGAAAACAATTAGATTTTTTATTTAATATGTTAAATAACAAAATATGTTAAAATATGACATTTTTTTATATAAATTTTTAATTGTATTTTTTTTTCTTCTGTGGACTTTTGATGTAATACACACACACACACACACAGTACAATTGTGTAGATTTAATAAGCTGGTGCCCAGATAGCATTTTTATTGAGAAGTTTTGGATTTTAAACTTTTAATTTTTGCAAAGTTGCATTTTAATTAAAGCTCAGGCAAACTTTTAACTTCCAGTACCTTTTAATAAATAATTGATGATTTATGAAATATTGAGCAATTTTTACTTTCTACAGTATTTTGCATGCACCATGCATGCATGTACCAATGATCAAAATTTCCACAATATCCAAAATAACAGCTTTAGAGGCACTTTTTGTTTAATTTATTTGAATTTGTATGGTGCATCAATAATATTTTGCACATTTCTAAAAAATTAAATATTTTAAATTTTTTTGTTTAGCATATTCAACTGTAGTACCTCTTTACATGTAATTTGATAGCTTACAAAGTACAGGCTGTTATTGCTATTAATACGTTTAATCAATTTCGTTCCAAGATAACGTGTTACGTAAAAAGAAAGCATTTCTGCACGTCAATATAAAAGTCCCATTACCTTCTGTTCTTAAGGTCATTCTTACCTGTTGCTGCTGTTGCTGTAGATCAGCAGAGCCTCGTCTCACCTACAGGTGTCGCTTTTTGACTAAAAACACCAGAAGCGTTACTTGAATAACTGTGCACACTAAGTGGAAGCTTTTGATGATGTTTTCCCCGCCGCTTCGTCGTCCGCCGGAGCTTTTGTCGTTTGCAGCCCATCTCTTCTCCAGCTGGTCTCCGATCCAGCGCAGTCGGTGCGCAAACGGCAGCGGAGCGCATCCGTGCGCAAACACGGAATCTCCGAGCGCGCCTAAAGTCTGCTCCACCGGCAGACAGCACATCCTCTCCTCTCGCCTTCTTTTCCCCTCTGCAATCTTTGTTTAGACGTGGAGAATGGTGTTTTGTTCGGCTGTCGATGGAACAGTGTGTGTTTGTTTCTGTCGGCGCTATGATTTATTAAAGTGTCACATGGTTTAGGGTTTACATCACCATCTCCCCAAAGACAGCGGTAATGGTTAACTCTTCACTGTCCTGTTCTCTCGCATCACACGCTTTGTCTTTCCTGCAACAAGGGGGTGGGCGCACAATTTAGAAGACATTCCTGAAAGGAACTGCGTCTGTTATGTGTTGACTTGGTTGTGCTCATTCAGATGGAAGCAGATACTCTATTGAGAGATTTTGAAACATTTGAAAACGTTAAACACACTGGCTGCGTCTCAAACCCTACTGAGCTGCCTACCTAGGCAGCATTTATGGTCCACATTATAGAATCATTTTAGAATACAATGAAATAGAAGAATTGTAAATGTGTAGTAAAATAGAGTGTTTTTATGCCGTTTCTGAATATTTTTGTAATGCGTTTCTGTAGGCTACATTTGATCATTTTTTGTATTTTTCTTGTCAATTTTTAGACAAAAGCACATAGAACACAACAGAAAAGTGCATAAATGCTAATTTTATTCTATTCTTTTCTATTCTATTCAAGGGTTCTCATAGACATTTGAATATCGTAATTAAAAACTCTTATCATGTGTGTATATATATATATATATACACAAACATATAAACACACTGCTGTTAAATTGTTTTGGGGAGCAGTAAGATTTGTATTTTTTTTTCTTTTATGTTCATCAAGACTGCATTTACAGGGAAAAAAATGTAATATTGTGAAATATTCCTACAATTTAAAATAATGGTTTTCTATTTTAATATAATTTAAACTGTAATTTTTTTCCTGTGATCAAAACCAAATTTTCATCAGCCATTACTCCAGTCTTCAGTGTCTCATAATCCTTCAAAAATTATTCTATTCTATTCTAAAGGGTTCTTTCAAACTTTAAAAATTTTTGGAGCAGTAAGATTTTTAATGTTTTTTGTTCTTTTTTTTTGTAAAGAAGTCTCTTATGCTTATTTATTTGATCAAAAACACACACACAGTAATATTGTGAAATATTATTACAATTTAAAATAATGGTTTTCTATTTTAATATATTTTAAAATATAATTTATTTTCTGTAATCAAAACAGATTTTTTTTTATCAGACATTACTACACTCTTCAGTGTTTCATGAACCTTCAGAAATATTTCTAATAGCCTGTAAATCACAATTAAAAAAAAAAATGTAAAAATCTATTCCAAAAATGTCTATTTAAATAAATATGAAGATAAAATCAATTTGAATAGATATAAAGATAGCTCTAGATTTAAATTCATTTTTATAATTATATTTTACCTGCTAGAACTTCAACAACATTGCATTTATTTATTGATTTATTGATTGTGATTTTTTTATTTTACCTGCTAGAATGTCAACATTGCATTTATCTATTTATTTATTTATTGTGATTTTATTTTACCTGCCAGAACGTCAACAACATTGCATGTATTTATTTATTTATTTATTGTCATTTTATTTCACCTGCCAAAACGTTAACAACATTGCATGTATTCATTTATTTACTGTGATTTTATTTTACCTGCTAAAAATTCTATAGTGCATTTATTTATTTACTTGTTTATTGTAATTTTATTTTACCTACTAGAACTTAAACATTGCATTTATTTATTTATTTATTTACTTATTTCTTTATTTATTGTGATTTTATTTTACCTGCTAGAACTTCAACATTTCATTTATTTATTTAGTAATTGTGCTTAAATTTTACCATATGTCAATTTTGTTCACACAAATTGTAAATATAGGTCGACTATTTGGAAGTTTTAATCCAACATCCAGTTTGTCAAAAATGCTACTGCATTTTGCATATTGTCATCTTGCTTAAGACATTCTGTCTGACTGTGGTAACAGTTCAATATAAGGAGATAGTAAATAAATTAGTCCCATTTCATTGTTTCAACGACGTGAATGCTGCTTGTCAATAATTAGGGTATAATAAAAAACGTACACATTTTGTATATCTAATAATGCTGACCAACAGTGATAAACACACATTTTGTAAGCAAATAGAAGAAGCAGGAGAGGCTTCTTACAAAATAATAAAATGTTATTGTTTTAGTTTTGAAGCCTTTGTCTCAGAACCTCAATAATTAGTGATGTAATATACGAATGCAGAATAGAATACAATACAACAGAACACGTATTCCGTTTATATACAAATGTTTGATATATTTAATCTCACACTTTTCTATACATTTAATAAATGTTTGTTGTATACACCCGGAGTTTTATGTATTACAGGCGCGTGCAGCTGATTTTGCTGGTGATGCTCGAAATGCTGTCTATGTAGACAGCTCACCAGTCTCTTAAACGGAGCCTTTGTTTTGTGTTGTGAATAATTCTTCGTTCGGGTGGGTGAGGAATATACGCCATGCGGAACAATTCCGCGTGAACGCGATGTTCCAGCCGAGGACATTTCGCAGTCGGACCGCTGTTTGTTTTGATGGCAACAGCGGGATTCCACAAGACTTGCGAATGAATATATCATTTATAAAATATGAACGAAAACGAAACGTGATTAAATGGGGACGGAAGAGGACGAGCTTTCGGCCTTTCGAGAGCAATGGAAACAGGAGTTAAAGACAAATACCAAGACATCAGGTAAAGACAAAGAGGGATATTTTGGGCATCCCAGTAAAGACAGCTCATCTCTTCACCAAAGCACAAGCTTTTGGGAAAAACAAAGCAATGCGTCACAGCAAAGTCAGCCCACACCAAAAGACCAGCCGCAGTACGTGTCGATCGCCGAGGGTTTGTTGGACGGGAGAAGCAGTCCACTGTTGCATAGAATCGAGCAGGAGCGAACGCGCAGGAAGCGCGCTCCCGAGAGCGAGGTGTTTAACACAGACGCGCCCCCGAAAAAAGTCAACAAGTGCCAGAAACTGCTTGAGCAGTTTCTTCAGGACCTGGTAACGCTTTTGTTATGTAGCTCATTCATGATATTGACTGTGTTTGTCTTAGTAATAAATCCGGATATGATATGTTTAGAATGAGGTAAATGACATCCCATTCTTTGATGTGGAGTTGCCCTATGAACTGGCTCTCAAGATTTTCCACTTCCTGGGCAGAACGGATCTAGGACGATGTGCCCAGGTAAAAATGAAATATTCTATTCTATTCTATTCCTAGGGCTGTCAAACGATTAATTGCATCCGAAATAAAAGTTTATGTTTGCATACTATATGTGTATATGTGACCCTGGACCACAAAACCAGTTGTAAGGCTCCATTTTTTGAAATTGAAAATTTGAAAGTTGATGTTGGGTTGTATGGGTTGTTAGGATAGGACAATATTTGGCTGAGATACAACTATTTGAACATCTGTAATCTGAGGGTGCAAAAAACCTAAATATTGAGAAAATTACCTCTAAAGTTGTTCAGATGAAGTTCTTAG
>JAHKKF010537771.1:0-38893 GCA_019740295.1 Labeo calbasu
CTTATGCTAGTATTTCCTGTCACTGTTTAAGTTCAGAGATAAGAAGACTGCAATCTAGCGGTCAGTATATAAGCTCAAAACGAAGCAACTGTCATGAATCTTGTATAATTATTATTTTTTTTTAAATATCGATTATCCGTTTTTGAGAATTGATACAGTATCGCCAAACAAAATATCGCGATATCGCGTGTATCGATATTTTCTTACACCCCTGCTGTCTACATTACTCTTGAAAATCTCTTTGTTCACCTTTTTGTCTCAGTTTTGCAATATTTTTTCCTTGGAATGTTGAATTTTGGCCCTGTCTTTGTCTCATTTTTATTGTATGGAAATTTTCAGTGAAAAGTAAAGGCTTTAGATTTCTTGCTATAGAAATCTGCAGTGCCTAAGGTGCTTTGCAGTTAGAATTCATCAGGCATGCTGAACTTTTTTGGTGGGCACTACTAATAGGAAATCTCCAAAGCAATGTGATAAGAACAGGCTTAGCCTGGTCACGAGGCCAACATGCTTGTTTACACAAACAGCAATGAGGTGACCATAGGGCTCACTTAAAATGAATCTGAGACTTGAAAAACTGATAAATGTCTTTTAACAGTCCAGATAGCATTTTACATGCAACTCCATACTATATTATCTAGCTGCTGCAGTATCAAATTAAACAAAACTGTTTTGCCAAATAAGCAATTAAATGGGAATGGGGTTTATAGTCTTAGGATGTAATCAGCTCTCAAAGCAAAACAAATAAGATATTTAAAACTAAAGATTGGTTTATTTTCTCCTTATGGTAGTCTAAGAACATTTTGTATGCACAGAAACAGCCCTTGGGGTCCCCATATGAGGAAAACCACATCTGTCCTATGTAAACACACTTTTAAATCTGTGCAGGAATGTCATATATGAGGTAAAATTAAACTTCAGATGTGCACAGATATATGCGAATTCTAATCTAAAATAAAAATAGGAATCAGCAGGATACAACCAAATTTAATATTCCTGCAATATTTTGTAGTGCATATAAATTGGTTTAAAATGAAAAGTGATTTTTAGTTAAATGTGATCTTTAAACAAAAATGCTCACCCAGAGAAAAATAATTTTAAATTGATGCCCAGTTCAAAGTGCATATTTAATCAACAAAATAACAATAATAATAATAGCCTACTTTAAGGTACGTTCTCAAAAGTAATTTTCACTCAAATTAAAACGCAAGATGCCAGTCACGTTTATGAAACAAAAGAGAGTGAGTCCCCGCTATGACAGAGAGACTTGAAAGTAGCCTAGCGTTAGCGCCAGTTTCCGTGACAATGGTTCACGCCATATCGGAATTCCCGCTGTACCACCTGACCAACGTAGGCTGTGTTTAGGCGTTAATAGTGTTGCCATAGAAAAGCATAATTCCGAGTCTGGGGACTTGAGGACAGCTCCGAGTAGAACGTCACATCTTGTCATCTCGAAATCACGGTAATTAGGATATGGCTCGAAATTAGGATTTTCCCACCTCCTACGTCTGGAACACCGCTTGAAGTCAGATATTCGACCCGTGAACTCAAGGTGCGTTCACGCCATATCGAATTCCCCTAATTTCGAGATTCCAACTTGTAAAAATCGTTCACGTCCTCGTAGAAATCGTAATTACAACTTGTGAACTGGGAGTCTTCTGAGAGCTATGACTTGTACCACATGACCGCTGCACCACCTGACCAGCGTAGGCTCTGTTTGGCGTTAATAGTGTTGCCATAGAAAAGCATAATTCCGAGTCTAAGGCCTTGAGGACAGCTCCGAGTAGAACGTCGCATGTTGTCATCTCGAAATTACAGTAATTATGATATAGCGTGAATGCAGCATCAGTTTGATGTCACTGCTTCCAACGATCAGTGTGGAGTTGCCTCTTGTCAAATTTAAAAAACGTTATAAAATGATACCTTAATTTTAGCGTTTCGTCAGCTGTTTTTGAAACGAAATACAGCGTTGAAACGTTATAAAATGATACCTTAATTTTAGCGTTTCGTCAGCTGTTTTTGAAACGAAATGCAGCGTTGAAACGTTATAAAATGATACCTTAATTTTAGCTTTTCATCAGTTGTTTTCAAAAGGCAGAATTTTTTGTTTTTATTCTTTTGTTTTTGTCATAATTGACAGAAATATCTGACCCACAAAACCAGTCTTAAGTAGCACAGGTATGTTTGTAGCAATAGCCAAAAATGATCGATTTATCTTTTATGCCAGAAATCATTAGGATATTAAGTAAAGATAATGTTCCATGAAGATATTTTATAAATTTCCTACCGTAAATATATCAAAGCTTAATTTTTGATTAGTAATATGCATTACTAAGAACTTTATTTGGACAACTTTAACGGTGATGTTCTCAATATTTTGTTTTTTTTTTTTTTTTGCATATTCCAGATTTTCAAGTAGCTGTCCAAATATTGTCCTATCGTAACAAACCATACATCAGTTTGGAAGTGGGAGATTTTAACTCAAATGTTCCCTCTTTCGATCTTGTCTGGAACACGCCATAAGGGTACATTTATACGACAACGACGTGCTAAAAACTGAAACATTTTTCATTTGCGTTTTTAAAAAACTTTAATTATGCATGCCAGGCCAGTAGTTGGCGATATCACAAAGAAATATATATATACACACACTGCGCCTCTGCGCACACGGCTATCCACCTTTTTTCCGTCAGAGCGGCCATTTGTAAATTTTATGGGTCTTGCTTCCGGTCAAGCTATTTTTAGCTGTACAAAACTGCTGGTTTTGTTGCTTGATATTGCAAATCGGTGAGTCTTACCGTATTATTTTAATGTATTATCTTAATTATGAAAAAACTGTTTTACCGTTTACTGCACGTTGTATTCTTCTTATTTCCCTATAGTGGCTAATGAACCCGAAGTCTTACCCATAGGCCTACTTCCACGTTGAAGTAATTCAGGGTAGCACTATGTTTACTTTTTGACACAGATGAAAACGAGGCCATTCGAGATAGTGGTCAATGCGTTCAATAAATCGAACTGTTGTTTACAAAATACCAATTGTTCAGCTGACAAAATGTCTTTCTGAAAAAAACTCCATAAAACAGTCTCATCTATTCTGATTAAAGTGTATTATAGCAAAAACTTCGGTGTTAGGATCTGAACACCGAATGCCTCAGGTGACCAATGAGAATTAAGTAGCCGTGTAATAATGTTCCATTCCTTAGATATTAAATGTTCTGCATACAATTAGCATTCATTATGATCTGCTTATGGATTATGGTTTCTGCTTGAATTGTGAAGATTCATAGCCTACTACAGAACAGTGACACCAGGCACTAGCTGATCTTCACCTCATCCCGATTTGCATTTGTTAAACAGCTGAAATGCAGACTAATGAGATAACAGTCAAAACAATCAGTGATAAATTAAGAATCACATAAAACAGATTCTGATAGTAGGTAGATTAATGAGGGGTGGCTTATGTAAATTTCCTGTTCTTCTCATTGAACTTTGCTGAGGAAGTCACAGAGGACACTGTTAGTGCCGTCAACTCAATTACCCCTCATCAAAACTAAAAAAAAGGAAGAAAGACACACGGTGAGAATAGGCTAATTAATCCAATAATGACAGTACGTGTTGAAATGTGACCTGAATGGATGATGATGTGATGAGAAATTAATGCATCCTGACACCAGCAGTGTTATTGTTTTTTTACATGATTTAGTCAGTAATGAATCCATTCTCTGCTTCAAAAGGAATATAATTTACATAGCTGGTGTTTTTATTTTCTCTCTGCAATCCTCTGTTGGTTTTTCCTACACAGGACTTAAAAATCTTCTCCTCCTACTCACAATCTGGCCATTCCACTGTGGGATAATTAGCTCCAAATTGTGGACTTTAAAAATGTAGAAAGAAATGGGATGAGAATCCCGTGGAGATACAAGCAGGCATTGTAATGAGGTTAGCTGGGACGTGAATCAGCATTGGCATGCAGAGATCTGTGAATGAATGTCGACGTGAGCCTGTGGTGCTGATGGTGCATATATCAACACCATCATCATTGAAGAGGTCAAAAGATAGTCTTGGCTTCAAAAACGGCTCATAAATAAATAAACATTTAAAGATAGCCTTAAGGTGCGTACATCTAAAGTCGAGGTTGACATTTCGGTATGTTTCCTGACCTAGCATCGGTGATTTGGCAACTTGTTTGTAGTATTTGAAACTCAGTGGCAGACCAAAGGGTGAGAGAACAACAAACACCAGTGGGATCAAAGCTAATCCATCAAAGAGTGTTGGTCGAGTAAATTAGTCTGGGACGGAAAGATAACTTCATATTAGGTCTGTTCATTACTCTCTGCCTGCCCAGGTCTTACATAATTGCAAATTCTACCATTCACTTTTGATTTATAATGATGCGTGTCTTTTGGACACGGAAAGTCTGTGTTTCATTTAGAATATCAAAATTTAAATGTAGCGTTGCATATTTTTGCAGTAATTCTGGTTATGAACCAGAATTTCATCCAATCTGACTGGACTTCCAGAGACCAAAGAGGTTGAGATTTTAATTCTTTACTTCAACACTCAAAGATTCCTAGAAAACATTTTATCAGTCAGACAGATGTAACAAGCATACAAGACAAGACATTTAGAGTTCCAAATGGTAGCTATGAATGTAATTGTGATATAGAGGGTTTGCACTTACGTCATGGTTTGGTCAGTTAACCAGATCAGGGCCATATTGAAGATACTCGGATGTAAATAACAGCATTAATTGCACGATCAATGTACTATTGAATACGTTTTTCTGCTAATTTATGCTGTCTAAACCACAGAAAAATGTGAGGAAGGAAGGTGGTAAAGACATACAAGCAATATTAATGTGTCCCTGGACCACAAAACTAGTCTTAAGTAGCACGAGTATATTTGTAGCAATAGCCAAAAATACATTGTATGGGTCAAAATTATTGATTTTTCTTTTGTGCCAAAAATCATTAGAGTATTAAGCTAAGATCATGTTCCATGAAGATATTTTGTAAATTTCATATCGTAAATACATCAAAACTTAATTTTTGCTTGGTAATATGCATTGTTAAGAACTTAATTTGGACAACTATAAAGGCAGTTTTCTCAATATTTTGATTTTTTTGCATCTTCCGGATTTTCAAATATTGTCCTGTCCTAACAAACTATACATCAATGGAAAGCTTATTTATTCATGTGATGAATCTCAATTTAAAAAAATTGACTAATATGACTGGTTTTGTGATCCAGGGCCACGTATTAGCCTAATATTTCACTTACCAGCCCGAAAATTATAAGAACAAACACGAATGCTGTCAAGATTCTTGTCCTGGAAATCCTGGTTCAGCCTTTTATTCCTCAGACAGTCTTTTGCACTCTTCTCCTTGATTTTTTTTTTATAACTTTCGGCAGTCTATAATGCTCCAAATGTTTTTCCTGGTCCGACCGATTAGCACAGACCAAAACATGACAATAATTGATCATTTTCAGCATCAATAATCAGCGAAATATGCGAGTTTCGTTTGTTCAGTGGTACTGTTTACAGTGCCGACTGACGACGCACAGTGAAAATGCTCTATTATTAAGTAGTCCAATAAACAATAAATTACTATTAACTGACTTACATTTTAGACACAAGTTCTTGTTTTTGCTATATTTCATCAAAGAAAAAGTTTCAAACAAAGCCAAAGCAAAGCTGTTTTGCCTCTCTGAGCAAAACAGGACAGTGTTTCCTTACTGAATCAAACAGCTGTTTGAAGGAATCAGTTGCATGGATGACTCAGTGACTCACTCATGCATTTATTTGCCGCCACCTACTGGCGATTTTAGGTTTATATTTAAAGTATATTTTCCTTTTTTTTCCAAAAATCCTTTCAAATATCACTACTGAACGTTTTGTTTCTAAAACATCAAAACATAATGCATTTGTAACTGCAGGTTAAACGTAGCCTATTTATGTCCTGTATTAAAAAAAGTGTGTAAATGCATCTAAATGCCACTTCAAATGCAGATTTTGTGCCACCTTTACACTGCAAACACAAATTGTGTTGATACTGATTTGACTGGTAACAGCCCTAGTGTCTTACTAAATGACTTTATTAAATTGAATTTGAGAATTTTACACAAAAGTGATAATGAAAAAGCATACATTTAATTAGGTTAGGGGTGAAAAGGGGTAAAAATCGATTTGAACTTCTGCAAACTAATCACAACAGAGAATATGAAGAATATCAAATGAATATCACCTAAACCTGCCAAAATACCAGCACAATAACACGCTCAGCAAAATATTGTCTAATTATCTAATTAACCAAATTTCAGAAAATATCCAGATATAATTGTTTGGTCATTATTGCACACCCCTGGTTCTGCATGGCACTCATCTCAACAGATTATTTAATATAAATGTTAGTATTAATAATGACTAAGTTATATATTTAATGAATTTACAGTGGTGTGAATGTGGCTCTTTCTTGTTTCACTTCTTTTGAGTCCACTAGAGTGCACTGTTACATCACACTCACTGCATTCGTTTCAGCTTCATACTGTAGCACGTCACTATCAGTCTCAAAATTGAATTAAAAATTACAGATCTCTTACTCCTGTTTGCTCAGACGTTTGTTATGGCACAATTGGCCATTACATGTTTGCACACAAAGCATAACATTTTCAATTTCAATAACCACACACTGACTCCTGCTGTATAATGAGTCACTGAATCATGAAATCAAATGTTTCACTGCCTGCAGAGGAAAGGCTCGCTCAATACCTCACCTTGCCCACAGTGAGATTTATATTACCATTTATATTTCTTTTTACGTACATTTTTTTGAAAAGGCAGTGCTCAAGTGTATATTCGGCACGTAACGAAAAAGTGAAAAAATCCAACAGCATTTTACATCTAACAATCTTAACACTACTGTGATAAATAATTCACAGAATAGAATCAAAGCCAGTGACAAACTTTGATGACTTAAATGAACATGAACAGATTCTGACAGTATTAACAGAGAGGAGAGAAGTTCGTCTCACTGGGCTAGTGTGTCAGTTTGACCTGTTATGAAAATCTGAGCTACTTGCTCAAAATACCAGCAGTTAAAACTGTCATCTTTACAACACGAGTTGAGCATCTAATCAGGTGGTGGGTAGGGACTGTTGGGATTTGCTACCACTGCAATAAATGTGATGAAAACATTCGTATTACATCTTGTCATGCAGGACATACCCCTCAGGATGTGCTTACCCAAACTGTACCCCTAAATGGAAGGATATGTAGGCCCTATAGTGTGGGTATACTATGTTTTTAGTACAGCTTGTCTGTGTATTTTGTGTGAAAGTGAAAATGGAGAACAGGGGTGGGTGGCGGGGGCGACACAGAGCGATTCATGGCTTCAAGTCAAAACGCTGAGCCCTCAGGGATGGAACGGCCTCTCACGCCTCTCTGGTGCTGCTTTATCTGCTCTCAGCTCATTCACAAGCCAACGTGCTGCAGGGTCACATGGTGCAGATGACCAGACATGTCCCTCATGGTTCAAACTGCCTTCACAACTACTATAGGCAGTTGTTTTCTTGATGGCATGATTGAGTGCCTTTTAATGTGTAACGTACAGCTGTTAGCCAGTACTGGAATTGTTTCTAGACTAATTATATGGATTCATGTAGGTTAAGCAAGTCACATTTTGACAAAATTACGATATGGATTGATTCCAATTACAGCGTGTCAACACAAAATATAGTTGTTCAGCCCACAGACTTGCCTTGAGGCATTATAATGCCTAACTTTTTTTTCTACCTGCAAAATATGTCATTTAGTAGCGTAGCATGAAACCATGAGATTTTTATAATACCATAATACCATGATATTGCTGGCATAATTGATCCAAACAAACACTGATAAAGTGGCTGTCAGGAGGGATTCTCCCTTAATTGGTGTTATATTAAAAAAGTAATCCATATAAACAGTAGCAGCAAAGTGCTGCAAGCAGTTAATAATGTTCATTATGTACAACAGCACTTAAGAACACAGGTAGAGTCATATAACCTGCCATTTAAGGACAATTACATGCTCATTTGAGCAGAATGATCACAAATTGCACCTAGATTGTATGGTTTATTGTTATGTCATATTGATTTTATGTAGTAGGCTTAGAAATGGTTCAATTAGATAAACTACTTTTCAGGTTCAAAAAAAGAAAAAAAATTCAGTATTTATTTCCTAAGCAAAAAGAGTTTCCCCTTTGTTTTAGACATAAATGTATAAATGTATAAATATTTTGTTAAATGCATGCTTAGAAAATGCAAAATAGATGTATTTTTCTTTTTTTACTTTTCTTTTTTGTTTTTCAGAATAAATTCATATCATGTGCATTACTGAGGGGCAGTAGAAATGGTGAGGCAGTCATTATCTTCATAAAATATATATACATATTTAATGTTTTATTATGCTCCTCAAAGCTGCTTTTAGTTAATCAAAAATCCAGGAAAAATAGTAATATTGTGAACTGTTATTTCAATGTAAAATAACGGTTTTATATGAATATATTTTAAAATGTAATTTATTCCTGTGATGCAAAACTGAATTTTCAGCATCATTACTCCAGTCTTCAGTGTCACATTATCCTTCAGAAATCATTCTAATATGCTGATTTATTATCAATGTTGGAAACAGTTGTGCTACTTAATATTTTGGTATAACCTGTGATACTTTTTTCAGGATTCTTTAATAATTAAAAATGTAAAAAGAACAGCATTTATTTAAAATCGAAATCTTTTGTAACAATTGAAGAGTTTGTGGTCAGTCAATTTTTACTCACCAGTAATTTTTTTACTCAACAGTTAATTTTTATTCACCAGGGATGTGTTAAATTGATAAAAAAGTGATAGCAAGACTTTGTATTTTCAATAAGTGCTGTTGTCATCAAGAATCCTGAAGAAAAAAAAATCACAGGTTCCAAAAAATATTAAGCGACACAACTGTTTTCAACATTGACACTAAAAGTAATAAATCAACACATCTGAAATATCATGTGACACTGTAGACTGGAGTAATGGCTGATGAAAATTCAGCTTTGCACCACAGGAATAAATTATATTTTAAAATATATTAAAATAGAAAACCATTATTTTAAACTGTAAACTGTACTGTTTTTTTCTGTATTTTTGAACAAGTAAATGCAGCCTGGATGAGCATAAGAGAATTCTTTAAAAAGCATTAAAATCATAAAAACTTTTGAATGGCTTTATATATATATATATATATATATATACATTTTTCATATATATATATATATATACATTTTTTTATAATTTAGTAATATATATTTATATTTAATGTTTAAATAGATTTAAAAGAGGCACATGACACTATGCAGGGTGCAACAGACTAAAAAGCATGGGAAAAACTGTGTCTACAGTTTTCTGTTTGCATAGTCCTGTCTCCTGTAATGAGATCTGTCTGTGTTTGCGTGCAGGCTTTTCAACACAGGCTTGCATGACCAGGAAAACGGAAACACCTGGTTTCAGCATCTATAACAACAACTCTTTGCCAGGGGACATTTTCATTTATAGCAAATAATGAGCTTACTTGTCACAATACTGCCTTCAGGGTTTTTTTTTTTCTGGGTCTAGCAAAAAGTGATTTCTAAATCAACATTAGACCAGATAGGTGTGATGTGGCTAGCAGATAGCCCTGCTGGCTGGCTTCTTAAATGGATCATAATCCTGTTTCCTGAACTGGCACTTAGACAGGGCCAGTCACACTGCGTGTGGATTATCCAGACTTATGAGACATTCTCTTCACTGCACTGGAAGAATGTGGCCCACGGTTTTAGATAAAAACCCTAGATGGTAAGAACAGACAGCATGAGGAATCACTTTATGAGGTGGGAGCAGAAGCCTATACATCAGTCGTGTCTTAACACATTAGCCTTATCAGAAGAAAAGGTCTGAAGTTCTCCACTGGGAATGTGAGAGAAAAAAATGGCCTGAGGATGTAATGAGGAGGACGGGAATTAACAAAAACAGGAAGTAAACATATACAAATAACAAATAATTGCGAACAGGTTGAGATCATTAAGCCAGTCATGACTTTGAATCTTAATAGTACAGTGATAATGACCTCTGGTGTTGAGACAGTAACATTACATCTATGACAATTTGCTAATACTTTGATCTGTAGCACGTTTTGAAAGTGGTGTGGTTCATATTTATAAACCTCTTTAATACATTAAAAATCTGGTCAACAGTAGCTTTAGTTTTACCAGAGATGTTCTCGAGGGAAATATGGAATAACAATGAGGTGGAACTTTACTGCATTGTGATGAGTCTCCTGCATTTCCACAGACAATTGTAAAACTGTGCAAGAATTATTGCGTACGTTTATTTAAACACTATATCCAGAACAAACCCATTTATCCTGCTTATTCATTACATTACGTGTTCACAAAATGTTATTCATCTATTAAAGCTAAATTGACTCCACAAACAATTCAAAGTGTCTGTTTTACCAACTGATTACCAACTAATCCGATTACACTAATTCACTCATACAAATACTGCTAAAAGCATTAGTGAATGCCTGAATTTATGATCTGCCAAGCTGATATAACCGAGATGTTATACCAGTTCAGTGAGACTCCCTCCCTATAAAAATTCTGAGCAGATGCATAAATCTGCTTGAAATTAAATCAAGAGGCTTGGATGGGTGCCAGTGCACGCTATTGCGCTGATGGTCTCATTAGACATGTAATTGTTGAGAAGACTATTCTCTTACAAGCAGGTTCACAGTGCGCCAACAAAGGGTTAACACATCAAAACCTAAAGGCCTTAAGGAAAATGTGCAATACAATATTTAAGTGATGTGATATATGTATTATTTTCTAATAGGCCTAACAATAAAATAAAAATGGCATGTACATTGTAAAAAATGGTATGTTGTAAATGTGTAAATGAAACAAATATTATTGGACTATATTTTACAAGAAAAAACTATTTCAGTCATTTTTTAATTAATTAAATTTGATTTCAAATTACTTTGTAATTATTTAGAAAACTTTACTAGCGGAGGAAGGGAGCGTGCACGTTGGTCGCGGAAAGTCCTTATTTGGGCATATTTTGACTAGTCGCGGATACGGGTTCAGTCATTCAGATTCATCCAGTGTTGCCAATTTAGCGACTTTTCAGACCCCTTAGCGACTTTTTTTCCAAAAAGCGCCTTGCGACAAATCTAGCGACTTCTTGGACAAACCTTGTTTAGTTTCTGAGGCTCTCCTCTACTACCGCACGAGCGCGAGGTCGTGCTTTCCTTGCGCGCGCGCACACCTCTCTTTCTCTCTCTCTGGCTGCGTCTGCTCTGTTCAGCGAGCGGCAGCGGTTTCAGTTAGAAAAAGATGTTCTGTTGCTTCTAACTATTTTACACGTAAAGACGAAATCACAGCACAGCCATTGTCTTAATAGTATGTGTATTTGATTTCATTAGAGAATGTCGTGATTATGCATCAGGTTTTTAGTATAGATTAATATTTTCGTCTTGGAGAGCTGGTAATGTAGTCTTAATGGGCCGCGTTTCAGTCAATATTTCATATTCACCCCGTTGTCTGACGACAGAAACAGTAAAATATATCTATGAAAACCGTTTTATTGAGAATTTGGCTGCATTGAAATGCAGTATGCGAGCCCAGAGGCAAGACAGTACGACACACTGATGTCATGAATATGCTAATTATCGTATGACGTCATCTAGCAACATTTGGCGACTTTTCAAGCGGGGTTTAGGTACTTTCTATTGAAAGAAGTTGGCAACACTGGATTTATCAACATTTGAAAGAAGGTGAGAACGTCATGTACCCTTACTTCCTGTTATAAATACAAAAAAACTGTACTAAGTTATTAGTGAGAATAAGGTCTATTTCAAACAAACAGCCATAGTCAGACAAAAAATAGTCCCGCCTCAGGCTTACGCCATTGGTTAAACTTGTGTTGCTAGATAAAATGGGTCTTGATGCTTCACAAACGGTATCAGAGACAGTGTTTACTGTGTTTTTTTTTTTTTTCTGAGAAAACAACCTACAAATGGCTTACTTTTACAGCTGTCTCTGCCTATTAAGCTGACATAGGAGAAAATAGTTTAACATCGGAAAAATTACACACTT
Organism: Labeo calbasu; assembly: GCA_019740295.1. Classification (NCBI taxonomy): domain Eukaryota; kingdom Metazoa; phylum Chordata; class Actinopteri; order Cypriniformes; family Cyprinidae; genus Labeo; species Labeo calbasu. The sequence continues at coordinate 12,150 of JAHKKF010537771.1, forward strand.
CAGCTCTTACAAACCTTTGCTCTTGGGGCCATCGGAACGTCTGCAGCAATAAGAGGTGTGAAAAGTGATGATACAGTAGATGTGAGACTGGATAAATCTCACCCTGTGGCTGATGTAAACTTAATTTCTCTCAGAAAAAAAAATGCACTGTGCTGTGAAATCACCATCAAGAAATGCTCGGCTACACCATAATAGGTTGTGAAAGCAATCGTTGCCCTTTAGCATTAAATTCAGGTTATCACAGAGGAAGTATGACGGAGGGAATGCTGACTCGACAGCTTAGAATGAATTAGGGCCCGTTAGCTCTGTGGAAACCACTGAACTGAATGTGATAACTTTTCTTTTGCTAATTTAAAGCCCGGGAGCAGGCTAAACTCAACACAGGACTTAAGAAATTAATGAGCCAGGCTAAAGGTAAATCTGCCAGTTGGAAATCTGGCCGAAAAGTGCTCATTCTCTTGAGGCATAATTCCAAAAAAATATCAGTAAACCCTAAGGCAGAAGTCTTCAACCCCCTTCTGGGAGTTAAACTCTACATGACTAGGTTTGGCTGGTTAGTATGGGCCAGTTAGTCCCTCCTGGTAGATGCTGTAATTAGTTGTAAGTTTTCTCTATAGAGGGTTTGCACTTACATCACGGTTTGGTCAGTTACACAGATGTACGGCCATATTACGTTAATAGGAGGTAAAGATACGTACAAGCAGTCTTAATTAAGATATTAACCTAATATTTCACCTACCTGACTGGAAATGATAAGAAGAAACACAAATGTTGTCAAGATTATTGCCCTGGAAATCCTGGTTCAGTTTGGCCAACCGCAAATGCCTGTTGTTCCTCAGACAGTTTTTTGCATTCTTCTCTCTGATTTGTTATAACTCTGTAGTACTCAACATGTTTTTCCCGGTCTGACTGATTAGTAACACCCAAAACTTGACAGTAATTGACCATTTTCAGCAGCAATAATCAGGAAAATTTTGGTTTAGTGCTGCCATAATGGCCAATTAATGATGCGTTGTGAAAACACTCTATTGACAGTCATTCAAAAAAAGCCATGTATTCTAATAAAATCAGCATATGACTCACAAATATTTTACATATAGGTGCCTTTTTTTTTTTAGCATGAAATGGAATTATTATTTTTCCTGTCCGCTGCATTTGATATTACAGGATATTTCTTAAAACCAATCAATCAAAAAGATTGATAGACAGAGAATGTTTCTAATTGCCTGAATTTGTTTGCCTTTACCAGGGCCTAGGGCTATTGTTACTGTGCTTATGCTAAGTGACCTGTATATGGGCTTAAACGCAAAAACGCTCGTCTTGTCTTACTCTGCCTGGACTGTGTTTTTCTGGTTCATGGCAGTTAATGTATGTCTGGGTCGGTACTTCTGCAGCGATGTAGGATGATTTTGAAATGATTTTTGAAGTTGAGGGAGAAAATACGAGTTTTTCGACATGCCCTAACTGTCTTGAGGCAGAATACACAGAGTTCAGGGCGAGCAAGACAAGACGAGCATTTGAGATTAAAAAGTATTTAAATTGTATTTTGTTAATGCAAAATAACTGATCGTTTCACTAGATAAGACCCTTCTTCCTTGGCTGGGGTTATTTACAACTGCATTGGGGATCGTTTGAAGCCACATTTAAACTGCATTTTGGAAATTCGTTTATAAAGCAGTCCATTATATGGAGAAAAATGTTGAAATGTTTTCCTCAAAAAACATAATTTATTAACGATAGCATATTAGAATGATTTCTGAACGATCATGTAAAGACTAGAGTAGTGGTTGCTCAAAATGCAGCTTTGCTATCACAGGAATAAATTACATTTTAAAGATATTAAAACAGTAATATAGTGATATCTCACAATATTACAGTTTTACTGTATTTATCATATACATTTTGGTCATAAGAGACTTATTTCAAAAACAAAAACATCTTACAGACTCCAAACCTTTGAGCAGTTTTACAGTTGAGATCAAAAGTTTGCACCCCCCTTTCAGAATCATTAAAATGTTAATTATTTTACCAAAATAAGAGGGATCATACAAAATGCATGTTATTGTTTATTTAGTATTGAACTAAATAACATATTTCTCATAAAAGATGTTTACATAAAGTCCACAAGAGAAAATAATAGTTGAATAGTTTTGAATTTGTTCAAAAGTTTACATCCCTCTGATTCTTAATACTTTGTTGTTACCTGAATGATCCACAGTTGTGTGTGTGTATTATTATTATTTTTTTTAGTGATCATTGTTCATGAGTCCCTTGTTTGTTCACTGTTCTTCACAAAAATCCCACAAATTATTTGGTTTTTTTTTTAGACCTGATCATTTTAATAACTGAAAAACATGTAATCAGTTGTCTTTTCTTCATTCACAACAACATTTTTAGCCATCCTTGTATTGTGGTGTGTGGATTAGTGATGAACTTTAACAAATAAGGAATTAGATGAAATGCTGCTGTTGATGTTTATTGGCGCTTTCTGATCATTCTAAAGCCATTTTGTTGTAAGCAAAAGTAGGAGAGCATCCACATTATGTGCTTTTTTAGATTGTACAGTAATTGCTGTCACCTGTCATTGAGCTTTCCTGTCTTTTTCTGTGAGTTTCTTTTATGCTGAGCTATACACCCCCACCCCCTGCTTTGAGACATTGTTTCTCCCTGTTTAATGACAGAATGAGGAGAAGCATCGATCCTGACAACATATCACATCAATTTCCCTTTTGCAGTGAGTTTGTTGTTGTAAGTATTTGTGGAGCCAGTGTAGCGTTGTATATAAACCGCTTCATAAGCTCATCCCTCTTGGGAGCTGGCCAGGGAATGAAGCAGGGTTCGTGCATGCTGTCATTGGGTGCTGCGGCTGTGGTGGGTGGCACACAGCTTGACACTCAGGGCACTGCAGTGCCGGCACCAGACTCTCTAAAACCTCCTGCCCTCTCCTGAGGCCCAAATGTCACATCCTTACGTAAGTCCTGAGTTTTTCCCCCTATACATGTCAGAATTGGGCTTGAGGCTTTACCATATGGTGTTCTCGCTTTCCGCAGTCTATCCGCTCAGCCACAGGCTTCGAGCTCCCAAACTTCAACCTTCACAGGAACTCCTGTCCCCCACAATGAAGGAAACTGCCCTGTGTGGTACGGGCAGACAGACAGCAACAGGAATGCCGCTGACATTTTGTCAAGAGAATGGTGCGGCATCGAGCGCATGGCACGGACTCCAGGATTTCCAAGAAGCTGCCAGGACAAGAGTGGGCGGCACTAGATTGCAAAGTACCTGACAGCTTACTTTCAAGTCTCCTGTGAGCTTACGATGTTAGAGACCAGTCTTGCCTTGTCGAGATGATGGCATTAGGAGAGTGCTGGAGGTGTTGATCGAGCTATGTTAGCCAGAGTTTTAAACACCATTTCTCTCACTCACTCTCTTCTTGACAGGTCTCAAGCAGGGACAGTTAATAATTCATGCAGTTGTTGCCTCAGTTTCTTTTTGCTATTACAGTTGCATCCCACTTATTATACTACGGCTCATCGTTTTCCACTTGTGTCTTCCATGTGTCTTCACAGGAAATGACCTTGGCTCTTATACAAGCTAAACAGTCTGCCTATTTTAGGCAATTTAAAACACTTCTTGCCCTTTAACTTTTTCTTCAGCTGAATTATTTAAAAAATGTATGCAATTCAGGTGCAATCACTGAAACAACACTAAAACAGTACTTGAGTAATTACATGTTTTATATAATTGTATAAAATGTTAAATAAATTATTCATGCTTGCTAAAATTAGTTATAATTAGGCCCAGGTTCAACTTAACAGAAGGCATGCCTTCCTACAATTAAAGATTTATCAAACAAAATGAGGAACTGTCCCAGTGGACTACTTGCAGGCAATTAAAACTCAAAAAGCAGCGAGTAGTCTGACATTAGGCAGAAATGCAAGAGGCATTTGAATAAAACATTTATTGTGCATGTCTTTTTTAGTTATGTTTATAAGTTTGGAGTTGACGTTTGGAGCTGACGGCTTGTCTCTCCCCAGAAACTGCAGCACAGAGAGATATTTTCATTTTTGCTCTATTTATGCATATATATATATATTTTAGTGCTTGTTCACTGTTTTTTATTAAGTTGAACAAATTTGCTTATTTGTATGGTCTTTGCTGCCCAGTCACTGCTTAGATCAGCAGCATCCAAGATGTTCGTGTCTTTCTTTCTTCAGTTGCAAAGAATTATGTTTTTTACGTTTTTTCTCCATTTAGTGGACTTCAATGGGAGCCCACGGATTGAAGGTCCAAATTGCAGTTTCAATGGAGCTTCAAAGGGCTCTACACGATCCCAGCCAAGGAATAAGGGTTTTCTTTAGCGAAATGATGTCATTTTATATACTTCATAAATAAAAGTGTTTCTCTTGCACCAGCCCAACCTCACGTATTACGCCATCATGTTAGAAAGGTCACATGTGACATAAGCAGAAGTACCGATCCAGTGTTTACAAAGCAAACGCGCAAAGAAAGTCAAAGGCCCAATACAAAAAAAAGGTAAAACAATTATGTCGGATGATTTTGAAGTTGGAGGAGAAAATTAGATGGAGTTTTCGCTAGGGCTGCGCAAAATTTTTTTTTTGATTTTCGTTTTTAAAATGACGTTGATTCGATATCGATTCTCAAAAGCTGCAAATCGATCTTTTCTGGTATTTATTTTAACAAACATTTAAAACAAGATCTGATTAATGTGAATCTTATCATTGGTCTTCTCCACTATATGCCACCCTCTTATTTACCTTGCGATGTTAGAAAGCCTGTCATTCATCCAGGGCTTATGGCGGAGATAATGTTGACAAGAACCAAGAACAAAGCAATATGAGTGATTTAAAATGCTCACAAATCTGCAGAAGCCTTTGACATCATGCGTAAAGGTGCCTTGATTTCCGCAATTAATGAATAAATGACGGATGGCGCAACGCACTGTTTTGTTTACTACACGCATACTAAAGCGCGGATGACGTTCGCAGTGTTTTCAGCTTCTGCTGTCTTTCTGTATGACGTTATAAATACACAATATCATCTCCATCTGCTCTGAGAGTCACTTCATTAGCATTTTACTTTAATTTGAGAAAACTACGGTCTTATCACATACACAACAGCTGCAAGTTCTTCACGGCAACCCGTCAAAATAAAAGCTTAGTTTAATGTTAAGAAACTGTCAGAAATATATTGCTATTTAGCAGACTTAAGACTTAATGTAACAACAATGCTACTACTGCTACTGATAAATATTAAGAAATCTTTATTTTTAAATGAGTAATCACTTTTGTCTTCTTTTTAATTTTTACAGTAAACCGTTGTTGTGCAGCACTTTGTTTGCCAAAAAATAAAAGGGTTTCATTTTCGTTTGGTCAGGATAAATTAATTTAATGTTTCATGCCTTCATCTGATTACCAGAAAAATTAAAATCTACATTTTATAGAGACCTATTATTGTTTTAAAAAAGGACCCTTTCCAAAAAAAGAAAAAGAATAGGTTTTAAATACAGGCCTGTGGCTCTTAATTTCTTCTTTTTTTATTTACCATTTGTAAACTTAAGTTTACTGTTGATTTTTTTTAGAAATATCAATAGCATTTGTATTAAAACTATATTCACTGAATGTAATCAAAAAAGCTTGCAAATCGAATCGAATTAAGACATCTGAATCGATATCCAGCCCTAGTTTTCACCCTACCCTATATTTTTGAACCGACATACACAGTGCGTTGCAGAGCTAGTGCAAGATGAGCATTTGTGGTTAAACAGTATATAATTTTTTTTTTTTTTTAAGAAAACGATCAATCGTTTCGCTAGGTAAGCTCCTTAATCCTCAGCTGGGATCATGGAAGTTTAAACCAGGGTTGCCAGGTTTTCACTAGAAAACTCAAAAGTAGCCCAATCGCGTTTCGAGGGGGATTCCTCAGGAAAAATCGCATTACAGGGGTAAAATACATATTTTTTGGCAGGATTCCCCTGGTAAAACTAGCATTCCAGAGGCTAAAAATTACATTGCTGGTGTCGCTTCAAACTGTGGACATGAAAAACAACCCATGGCTACAGTGTTAAAGTTGCCCAATTCTGCAGGAAAACCATGGACTTGGCAACACTTGTTCAAACCATTGGGAACCATATAAGCCTTTATATCGATATAAGATTATATCAAGAAAATCCTGGAATGTTTTCCTCAAAAAACACTGTGAAAATAAGCATCTAGATTGTTATATGTATGGAGTTTTTGTGATCTTGTGTATTCATCATAGTTTGACCTGATTTGTCTGCAATTTTCTGTTATAGATAAGATTGTGCATTTTTTTTCTGTATTAAAATGTGTCAGAGCAGTTGGCTTTGTTTATTTTGCCACCCATTCAATTTACACGATTAATGTCTTGTCTGTTTTAATGTAGTGTAGTTTTTGTCCCAAGTCACGCTTCATACTGAATAATGAATTAAATCCCTTATGGTTTCAAAATTCTCTCTTCTTTTCTCATGGGATGATATACTAAAGGACATATTTAAATGTCTTGAGTGGGAGTGTTGCGGGAAGCCTTCGCTGCTTGTATTTGCATGAGCGAGCCGAGAACTTTTTGGACAGGAACGGCATAGCGTTTGGCATCCAACCCTGAAACAATTTTTATTCTGCAGCATTGTGGGAGGAACCCATTTGAATGCATCTTGTGTAATGTTTGATCTGACAGGCAACATGCTGATGTGCATGGATATGCGGTCAATTCGTTTTGGCACCGACGGACTTGCAGGTGCTTGATGAAGATAGATCAGAGAGTACATGCTGTTTTCAACCTCAAACAAGTTCATGGACTTTTTTTAGCTAGTTAACTTACCTTCTCAAAACTTCAATAGCCTAGAGCCAAACATACAATGATCTGCACATATTTTCAGCTCTGAAATATACCTTGAAAACATCCATCAGTTTCAAAAGGAAATCTCTTACAATCAGATCTATGTGCCTGTTGGCAGTCAGACGTTGGAGAGCAGCAGTAAGCGGGGTTATTATGAAGACCTGCCAGTTCCGTGGGTGCTGGAACTGGAGCTTCCCCCGAAATTGCAGTATCCAGCCTCTAACAACCTGCTAGAAGAAGCGAATGCATTTCTGCACTCGATACCGCATTATTCCCTAGAGTGCTCTGGTATAATCTATGTATGATGCAATGTCATACATGTCTTATTTACCAGAAGTAAGTAGGCGAGCATGTGAAAATACAATTTCATGCCTCAAAAGAAAAAAAAAACCTCTTGGTCAAAGTGACATGACATATAAAAAAAGAGATGACAGGGAGGGTTTGCTTACATGTGGCATAAATAGCCTATGGAGATTAGTAGTATGATGTGCCTATGTGATAATTACATGCCACTGTGCCACTGTGATTCAATGTATATTTTCCAAAATGTGAGACGCCACTTTCCAAGCCTGTTCCCTCCAATCACCACTGAATCATCACTGATAGGTTCTTCTCCTATGAGCACAGTGCAGAATGTGTCTGGGATGCAACCAGTAGTTTCGACTGACTGCTGTGAAGTAGTTGCGCATCACTGACGGATTCCAGCGCCTTGAAACCCGCTGAAAGTCGCGTCTTTCTTTTCACAGAACTAAATGGCTCGGACTTACAACCGATACAACATATGCAGATGAGTGATTCGATGTTCTAAGCGTTTGGGAAATGCAAACGATTGCCCGGCTTTAAATGTAAGTACGCAGTGAGTTATATATGAAATGATGTGCGGTTATGAATTTGAATGAAATATTTTGACATGTGAAAACATGTAAAGTCGGGAGTGTACGATAGATTGCATGGTTATGTTTATTATTGTAAAAAACGAAACACTGTTGTTTAAATCACTTGATTTTGAAATTTGTGTTTAATTAGAAGACGCTAAACAGTTCTTTTGTTTTATAGATGACGCTTTGTGTGGCTATAATACATTTTAATTGCGATTTATAATTAATGTGAGTAATTTCTATATTGTGTTTGTGTTTATAACACTGTGACAGATCGTCAAATTGAACCCTTTCAGTCTTGAACCAAGTTCAAGGGACACGACAAATATGACCGTCCTGGCATAAATGATAATTAATGAAACTATCAGTTAATAAAACACACACAGAACACCACACAACCCAAAAGTTTGGGTTAGGTTGAATTATTAATTTGAATGTAAGTGCGTGCAATCGGTTTTGAATACAAAATATCTTTTGGCAGATATGGAGAATATTCTGGCTCGAATTTACTGAAGATTGCATTAAATATGCATTATAGGAGTGAAATCACATGTCTGTTTTGTCTTTTGCTTTCACTTGGATTCATTGTCCATTAAAGTAAATATCAAGAAAAAATATCACAATGATAATCCAATCAGCTTTTAAAGCTTTACATGTTTTAAAACTGTCAAACAAATGTATATTTAAGATACAAGTGTAGTTTTATGGCACATGCCATATTTTTATGGCCTGTGTCATGGGCCACCATGCTTAATTTCATTAGAAGATTGCTTTGTAGTAAAAAAAATAAAATTAAATGTGATATGGGACTCGTAAAATGACTAAAGCATCCAAAAGTGATATGCACTGGAACAAATACTGTGTCTGAATGAGTTAAAGCAGGCATGGAGTTTCATTAAGGCCCTCGAATTGAGTTTATATTGACGTCCTCAAGTGACACGAAGGCTTATAGTTAACAAACACTGTTTGTAGTTTCCCATTACTATAGACTGTGGCCTGTAAAACTATGAGAAACAACAGATTTCCGTTTTCTGATTAGCTGAGGGCTTAAGGCTAAGCTCTGCGTTGGTTTTCAAATCAGCATGTCTCGTGTTTTTACTGTTAGCTGGTAAATGATCAGTTGTGTTGAAATCTGTTTATCTTGGGTGCCATGAGATGCCCAGATAAACTCTATCAAAGGCAGGACGATAATATTTACCCTGAACGCAAACTCTCTCTCTCTCTTCCACATCTATATTTTATGATTTACAATATTCTGATGAGATGTTTTCCCTGTTACATCATACACACAAATAAACAGCCGAAAAATAAACAGATATTTTCAGTAAATTATAAGGCCAAGAAAGGCTGTAAAAAGTAAAGTGGTTCGCATTATGCTCCTGTTTTGCCTTCATGATTAATTCAGAAGGTTCTCGTAGAGATATTTCTGAGTTAGTCAAAGAACAGTAATTGGACCTTGCCGTTGCGAGATACAGAAATCAGTCATTCACTGACCTAGATTCTCACTGAGATATCTGGTGTTTGAAGTCAATATAGCAAGAAGGTGTGCAATAAAGAAAATAGCTGAGGCTCTTTGCTTTGTAGATGGATGTAGCTTAGCACTGTCAGACCAGCCTTCAGATCTCCTGAATATACTACCTTTTAAAGGTGACTGTAAGATTTGTTTTCTTTTTTAGCAAAGATAAGGCAATTAACATGGTCAAAAGTGACAGTAAAGCCATTTTAAAGTTAGAAAATATTTATATTTTAAACAAGTGCTGTTCTTTTGAACTTTCTGTTCTCTATAAAGAATCCTGGAAAGAATAAACTGAGGCACAGTTTTTAAAAAAAGCATGCTTTCAGTAAAACATTAAATAAATAGTACGGTTTCAGCATTGATAATAATAAGCAATGTTTCTTGCTCACAAAATCAGCATATTTGAATGATTTATGAAGGATTGCGTGACACTGAAGACTGGAAAAATGACTGCTGACAATTCAGCTTGGCCATTACAGGAATAAATGACATTTTAAAATAAATACTAATAGAAAACAGTTGTTTACGGAAGCTTGTTTCAGCAACGGGGTTAAAAATAGGTAATTGTTACGTTTTATCTCACAATTAAGAGTGTTAAAATATAAAGTCAGAATAATGAGATGTAAACTCAGACTTCTCAGCAAAAGTCTGAATTGTGAGATAAAAAGTCACAATTACCTTTTTTTTATTCTGTGGCGGGAACAAGTAAACAAACAAAAAACCCCCCAGAAAACTCAGTAAAAAGGCAGAATTGTGAGACGTAAACTCAGAATCTTGACAAAAAAGACAAAATTGCAAAATGTAAACTTGGAATTGAAAGAAAAAAGTATAAATTCTTGATTTATTTCTTGAAATGATGTGTTTTTCCCCCCCAGAATTTTGAGCAAAAAGTCTGAATTGTGAAATAAAAAGTCGCAATTACCTTTTTTATACTGTGGCAGAAACAAACAAACAAAAAAACAGAATTGTGACATGTAACCTCAGAATTCTGAAGAAAAAAGGCAGAATAGCAAGACACAAACTCAGAATTTTGACCAAAAAAAGCAAAATTGTAAGATGTAAAGAAAAAAATATGGAATAAAAAATAAGAATTCTGGGTTTAGATCTTGAAATTGTGTTTTTTCCCTAGAACTCTGAGAAAAAAAGTCTGAATTGTGAGATAAAAATTTGCAATTACCTTTTTTTTAATTTTGTGGCGGAAACAAACAAACAAAAAAAAACAGAATTGCGAGATGTAAAATCAGAATTCTGAGGTAAAAAGCAGAGTTACGAGATGGAAACTCAGAATTATGACAAAAAAGACAAAATTGCGAGATGTAAACTTGGAATTGCAAGAAAAAAGTAGTAATTCTGGGGGTATATCTTAAAATTATGCATTTTTTCCCCAGAATTTTGACCAAAAAAGTCTGAGTTGATAAAAAGTCACAATTACCTTTTTTATTCTATGGCGGAAACAAACAAAAAACAGAACTGTGAGACGCGAACTCAGAATTATGACAAAAACAGACAAAATTGCAAGATGTAAACTTGGAATTGCAAGACAAAAGTATAAATTCTGGGTTTATATCTTGAAATTATACATTTTTTCCCCAGAAGTCTGAGAAAAAAAGTCTGAATTGTAAGATGTAAACTCAGAATTATGATAAAAAAGGCAAACTTATGAGATTTGGAATTGCAAGAAAAAAAGTTTGAATTCTGGGTTTATATCTTGAAATTAACATGTCTGAATGTCTTGAATTTTTTAATTGTGTGGCACAAACAAACAAAAAAACAGAATTGTAAGATGTAAAATCAGAATTCTGAGGAAAAAAGCAGAGTTATGAGATGGAACCTCAGAATTATGACAAAAAAGACAAAATTGTGAGATGTAAACTTGGAATTGCAAGAAAAAAGTGCTTTTCCACAAAATTTTGACCAAAAAAGTGAATGATAAAAGAGTTGACCAAAAGAGTTGTGTGATAAAAAGTCACAATTACCTTTTTTATTCTGTGGCAGAAACAAACAAAAAACAGAACTACTAAACTCAGAATTCTGATAACAAAAAGGCTGAATTGTGAATTCTTAAGAGACTCAAAAACATTTGAAAAATCTTACCGATCCCAAAAGGTATATATTACATTAGAAAGTCAAGAGGCCAGAACACTGTAACACTGGAAACACTATACCCATGACCACCAGAGCATTCCCAGCTTCAGGCCTTTTGGGTTTCCTGGGAAGGTTGCTAAACAAGTCTAGCGTACCCTTCCCGTAGGGTCCTCCCTATCAAGGTCCAGACCTCATGGAAGATGTCATCTGTCACTCTAAATGAGTGACACCTCAGTCTTAAGATCAGGATCCTCCGAGCAGCCACTGACTCACAAACCACTAGGGGTAGGAACGAGAGAGAAGAGAACAGCTTTCGCAACAGGAAGGAGAGTATATCTGTGTGGGATGACTGCACTTTTCATGTACGCAGGTACAAATAAGTCAGGAGACATCAAGATTCTCCCCAATAAGGATGTGTCAACTTGTGCAAACAAAAATTAAAGTGATAGTTCACCTAAAAATAATTCTGTCATCATTTACTCATCCTTATGATGTTCCAAATCTGAATGAATTTCTTTCTTCCGTCGAATATAAAAGAAGATATTTTAAGAGCGTCTCATCTGTGTGGACCCCATTGACTTCCTAAAAAATACAAAACAGTTTTTAGTAAACCTATTTTGTTTTCCACAGAACAAAGTCATACAAGTTTGGAATGACATTTTATGGGTTAAAGAGTTTTGTGTAATTTTTACCTCAGTTTGACTTACAACAAGAAATATGTGCTTATGGTAACTTTGCTTTACCGTTGTCAGGAACTGCGGTACTCATGAAGAGCTGATGAGTAGAAAAGAGACAGGAGTGTTAATAAATAATTAAATTAAATATTCTGATCTAAGAGATGAGTTGCTGTATGTGGAGCAATCTGGATTTAATAGCACCGACAGGCAAAAAGCATCTCAGTGTGTTTTTTGTTCGGTTTGTTTAAAAAAGTAATTAACATATTAATCTGGGTCAAGAGCAGATTTTTTTCATGTTAACAATATGAGAGTTTTGTGTTTGTTAGGCCATGTCCACATAATTCTGCGATATCGAGATACCATGACTGCTTTCAACAGCACTATCCATGCAGTCCAAAATTTAAGCGTTTTTGCTTCTTCCTGCACATTGTGTGTTTATGAACACAGGCTTCAGGGCAGACGTCTGTTGTCTCAAACTCATCGTCACAGCTGCACACAGATTGCAATGGTGCTGGAAGACTGAGCAAAGAATCACAGACTATTTTTGCCATCAAGGCTCAAAATAGACATCAAGAAGATAAAAAGCAGCTCTGAAATACAGGGCCAGATAAAAGCTGTGGTATTTACAAGGCCGAAAAGCTCAGAGCCAGATGAATAGTATTTAAGAATGAGGGGATTGAGAATAATTTTAAAACCTAAATACCACTTACGCTGTTGTACCTTGTCATCTTTGTGTAGTTGGTGATCACATAGATAAAGTGGTTTTGCATAATTCCCCAGAAATATGCATAGCTTCTATCGAGTTTTATGTCACCATCTGTAAATCTGTTGTGGGAGTGAACTGGATTCCAACGTTAAAACATTTTATTACGGATTATTTCACTCTATGCTCTGGGATTATGCATCAGAGTGCTTGTATTTACTAGTTAAATTTATACGTACATGTCTGAGGTTAATGATTTCAGAAGACAAATGTATCAAAGCTTCACAAATTATTCACAAGTTTTTGCAGTGACTAAAATTTGCTAATTTTGCAAACTTTTTATACATATATCTCCATTGTTAGCAAAATATGCTGTGAGCTATTCTTAGCAGTTTGATGCCATTATTGCCTTATCCACCTTATCTTTCAACACGGAAGTCATGGCCGCTCTTATGAGAAAAATAAGTGTGGGTTTGCATAGTGGGCGATACTCATGTAAACAACAGCTTGGATTGCACGGTTAATGTACTACTAAATATGTTATTCTGCTAATTTATGCTGTCTAAACCATGGAAAAACATGTGGAAGCTGCTAAATCATATAGAGAAGGACTTTGTAAGCAATAAAGGGTGCAATATTTTGACAAACTAAAGTTAATTGGTGGTAAAGATATGTACGAGTAGTATTAATTAAGATATTAGCCTAATATTTCACCTACCTGACTGGAAATTATAAGAACAAACATGAATGTTGTCAAGATTCTTTCCCTGGAAATCCTGGTTCAGTTTGGCCAACCACAATGTCTTTTGTTCCTCAGACAGTTTTTTCACTCTTCTCCTTAATTTGTTGTAACTTTTGGCGGTCTATAGTACTCCAAATGTTTTTCCCAATCCGATTGGTACAGCCCAAAACATGACAATAATTGACCATTTTCAGCAGCAATAATCAGCAAAATATGCAAGTTTTATGCGGTTCAGTGGCATTGTTTACGTTCTGTGCTACCAATATGACTGATTGATGATGCGTTGTGAAAACACTCTAACGATGCGTTTCCACTACAGCGTCAAATCTGCGGTCAGTGCCGCTGGCAACAATACAACGCCACTGCTTTGGGGCATAAAATTTAGGGCAGAGCTCCCCTCTGAAAACAATGTTTACAACCTGTTTGCATTTCATCTTCTTCGTTTAATGGTGGTTCACATACTAAACACTTTATTGGTGCCATCTAGGTGCAACCCAGCGAACTTTTTCAGCAACAAGTGATTTCAGCTCAGTAATCCACCAGTTCAGCAAACACTTTTCACAGCGATTGGTTGTCGCCCGGCGTTTTCGCTTGATATTTGCATAAAGTCGAGAAATGCTTTCACAGCACTGCTTTCAATCCCATAATGCACCACACGAGAGTTTAAGCTCCACTTCCATAGGAATGAATTGAAAAATTTTAAAGCGCTCACTACGTGCCAGTGGAAACACATCGATATACCATTTCACCAAACGTGAAGCAAATATTCTTAACACTCTAGATTATTCGCGGAGAGGAGAGGATCCGGTGGAGACGAGATATAAAACTTTCAGATGACACGCAACTCATTTCTCCTTTACTGTAAGTTATCGAAACCACAAATTAAAGCACGCAGCACATAGTAAGGGATTGGCATAGTAACGTACATGACAATGTTAATGTATTTGGTCTTGGCAGAATAGATCTGCTATGCTGTTGCTGGTGCTGCAGCAGAGCAAGTGCAAAGACTTGCTTCTGCCAATACATCCACAACCTGCTGCTGTGAGCATGTAAGAAATACTGCTGCTGCACATAGAACTTACATGAAATAACCCCCATATTGCATACATGAATCACCTCATAGCAGATCTACACAGGTGGAGCTGGGGAAGGTGGAGAGTTTCTGAAGCAAGCTGCAAAATTGCTACAGCAAGCACTAGTCATATACTGTATTTGAATGTTGAGCAGCAAGCTCATTGGCTACCGATACAGGAGAGAACTGTGCAGCTGTGCCATGTGATGATGCCATTATAACAGATTGAGTTAGACCTATCGGACTGCACAATCATAGAGTTTCTTGCCAGAACTTTGTATTTGTTCAATCCTGTTCCGTTCACACAGTGCGTTTTCCGAGAATGCGGTTGTGAGTCCTGAAAATTTACAGGTGTGAGTCTGGTTATAGAATGCGGTTGTCACACCCGTAATTACTGTACTGTGTGTGAACGTAACGGGTCTCAAATACAGGACTGATAACCGTATTGTGCTGCTGTATGATTGTGGCATAAATTCTTCCCTGACTGGCTTGTGCGACAACGTGTCATGCAAATTTTCCATTTGAAAGATTTCAACTAGCGCAGAAGACGCAATATCGCGCATTTGCGGCATTCTCATCACCTGGCGCAAATTTGCGTCTTTGCATTGACTTTGTATGTAATCTACTAAATTCGCCTTTGGTGTGCACACACCATAAATCCAAACTATGTATTATATGTAACTACATATTTTTGTCACTAAACACTGTCTCTACATACACTTAAAGTGGATTGAGAAAACCTGCCCTAATTTTGCCAGGCTCATCAAGCTAAAATGCTGAGCGCTTGTTCTAACTGCGAAATTTGTCAGTAATGCTTAATCTCTGTGTACAAATCTGTTGAATCTCTACATAATCTCTCTTTGTCTCTCATTTCTCAGTCAGACGCGTAACGCTCAAGCAGCCATGCATTTGTGTAGCTCCGTGGGCTCTTTGCTCCTCCTCCTTTTCATCAGCAGGTAAGAAACTCCTGGTGGCTTATTATGAACTCGCTTTTGCTCTTCCTACACTCATTATTGCCATATGGCTAGCTGAATATGACTGCATCCCACATTGTTTATTGCTTTTGTGTTGTTCCCCCTTAATTTATTTGTGACTCAAAAACTTGTAGAGTGTAGGATGCGCATTCACTTCAGTAGTGACTTTGTAAAGTTGATAAACACGGCATTTCTCAACGCTTGCTGGAAAGCCGAGGCGGAAAACCCATTTTTGTCAACAAGTTCTCCCGGGTTGATAAGCCTTCGGAGTGACGTCTTTGCCGAGATGACAAGCCGGGTATAATTTAGGTTTTACTCTTTTGGCAGCAAATAAAAGACTATATGCCTTAAGTATCCATTCACACCGGATTATGTGGGTTTGGTGAAAGGTGTAGCTAAAGGAAGGATGGAATTATAGCTAATCCGTGTAGACTCTTGGGTGAGCCTGAATGAGTCCGTCGGAGTCGATGTACGGGTAACAGATGGAAATAACAGCCCTCGTATCGTGTCTCCTCTCTGTTTTGCCGGTTTGAGCTTATCTTTCCATGCAGCGGTACAGTAGCTGCAATGCTAACGCGATTACTGGTGACAAGGCACGTTGATTTACTGGAACGGCCACCGCTCAGCCATGTTCAATGAGAGTTTCAGGCGGATTCCATTTAATGAGATATGTATCTCATCACCAATGCTGGTATTCACGCCTGACCTTTGAAATTTGATGGGAAGATGTAGGACCTGGTCAGAACGACTCAAAAGATCAAAGAGGGATGTTGAGGAAGTGTGCCAACATCAATTCACCTCACCATCTGCTTTCCCCCACCCCCTTCCTGTCCTCCTTTCCCCTCCAATCTCCAGTCTCTCTTTCTGGCAAGCTAGGAGACTTTAGTGGGTGTACATATAGTTTGGCCAGGAATTCAGCTTCCATCACATTGCAGACAACAACAACAAGAGCCATACCTCCTCTTTGGGTTCTTAGAGCTTAGCATGCAGATAAGGATGCGCTATTGAAGGCTTAATCTTGCAAAGGGACTTCCAATGTTTTTGTTAGTTGAAATCTAAAACTACTGGTTTGAGGTCTATACAGCCCCAAAAGTGTTTAGGTGGATTTTAAAGGGGCTATGTCATAAAAAATGTTCCTTGATCTTTTGAGATAAAAGAGCTTGAGGTACTATGAAATCTTACTGTAACTTTCAGATCTCGAAACTTTCCAGGCAAAAAGAGCATTTTTGAAGCCTAGCTGCAAAAATAGCTCGTTCTGTATTTCTGCAACTTGGAACGAATACATCAACACCTCAAAGTCCATGTTTATAGATGAAGTCTGTTGGGTGATTAGAAATTTGGCCCGCAGATATCATGCAAATTTGTTATTTGCAATGCCTAAAAACCACTTTAATTATTTATTTGCTGTGATTATGTATGATATCTTATGTAGGGGGGAAAAGCAGTATACTAAGATATTAGGCTAATTTCTTAGTGATGTTCTAAGAAATAAGGCTTATTGGATAACTTGCTAAGAACAAATGAACTAAATATTTAAACATACGTGATTTATATTTTGCAAACATGCTACATGTTGAAATGTTACATTTGAATGTTCTCTAAACATTCTGAAACAGTAGCTTTTTTTTTGTAACATTAGTTTTTAGCTTGATTTGATTCATATGATATATGCTTTATAATTGAAAAGATATTATGTATAATTTTGGATCAAGTAAAACTGCATGTTTTTCAACTGCAATGTTGTGGCGTCCTAGCCAACAAAAATATGTCTTAAGATCATTTTTCTAAATCCCTTTTAGTAACGAAAGTTATAAAAACAGTATTTCTGAATGTTCTCTGAATATTCAGACTTGTTCCTTAACTCCTTTAATGTTTGAGATCCTTCCCAAATTGTTAGTGGAGAAAGTGCATTAAGCATAAAATAATTCTAAATTGCATTTACTATTTACACAACTAGTTAAAATGTTTCACATATATGACTGTTCAACCCAATTCAGTGACTCTCTCTCTCTCTCTCTCTCCTCTCTTTCTCTTTCTCTCTCTCTCCAACATGTGTATTTTGGAAATAAGCCTATAAAATACAATCTGTCGCTGCCCAAATTTATTAGTGACTTTATGAAAAACAAGCTCATAGTAAGCAGACATGGCAATAATGTTGGAGGGTTTAGGATTTGGCAGTGAAAATTAGTGTTTCTCTTTTCACTTTAATTTCAAGATTCAGGGAGAGGCTGAAATGGGCACAAAAAACTAAAATGTTTTTTGGCACCAAAAAATGTACTAACATTATAATTGGACCTTAGAGAAAAATATTCATAATATGACCCTTTAAAAGTTATTTTAGCAGAAAATCCCCATGATTAAAGTTTTATTTTATAGGTCAGTTGGCAGAGATCTGTAGAAACCTAAAAATATACTGTAGAACTGTTTTGCAGATGAGAGACACAGCTGAATGATCTATTTTAAAAGCCATAATTAATGCATGAACCCACAGTACAGTAAGCATTCGTTTCTTTGACATGTACTTCTGGGTAAACCAGACTAGATCCAAACCACATTGGGAGATCAGAGTGGTGAAAATAATTAGGTCATCATCACTCTGAACTCACTAGTTTCAGTAAACAAATTGCCTGGCAAGCTTTTTCAAAATGTATTTATTTATTTGGTTTATTGCTGTTTCAGTCTTTTTTTCTGTCAGATTTAAATGATTTTCTGCACAAACTTTCTGGTTGTTTAATATTTCAGTGCTGGACAAGGTCTCCCAGATACTCTCAGAGAGAGTTAGCAAAGTTGGGGCTCATATCTCATATGACCACTGATGTGTGTAGACGGGGAGATGGAGTTGATACAAGCTTGAGAAACTGTCTCTGCGGACTAAAGCAGAAACAGTTGGGGAGACAGTCCTGCTAGGAGCGCACTTCCTCCATACACAACACGTCAGTCAGCCTAAACACAAGAGACATGGGCTGGATTTAGTCTCAAGGCTGGTTCAGAACTAAGAAAGAAAATGCATGAAGGTTAAACAAAAAGGTTTTATTAAAGGGATAGTTCACCCCAAAATGAATTTTCTGTCATTAATTACTCACCCGCATGTCATTCCAAACCCATAAGACCTTAGTTTTCTTTTAAACGCGAATTAAGTTAATTTTGGTGAAATCCGAGAGCTTTCCGTCCCTGCATAGACAGCAATACAACTACCATGTTCAAGGCCAAAAAAGGTAGTAGGGACATCGGTAAAATAGTCCATGTGACACAAGTGGTTCAACCTTAATTTTATGAAGCTAAAACAAAAAATAATGACTTTATTCAGTTTCCTTACTACCTTTCTGGGCCCTGAATGTTGTAGTACCGTTGCTGCCTATGCAGGGTCAGAAAGCTCTTGGACTTCCTCAAAAATATCTTTATTTGTGTTCTGAAGATGAATGAAAGTCTAATGGGTTTGGAATGACATGAGAGTGAGTAATTAATAACAGAATTTTCATTACAAACCATTAAAAAATGGTTTTCTTTAGTGTGTTTTGGGACATATTCCACTAGGATTTAGTGGTTTTAACAAGGCGGCAATAGAAGGTGACCAATTACCAGCAGAAACTGCCTTGCAATACAAGTCCCATTATAACCAGTGAAACCATTACAAATTTTGTGATGGTGTCTATTGTTGTTTCAGCAGGGTTGTTTTTGCCACATGGCAGCATACTAAATTGTTCTTTAGTCACAGAATTATTAAGTCCCCAAAGGTAACTCCATCCTGATTTTCTGACTAGCGTGAACGATTAAAGCTGAAGTGTGTAATTTCTGTGTCACTAGTGTCACCAAACAGAATTGCAAAAATAATGGCTGTTTGCCATTGGTCAGGCTGTCAGATAGTCCCGCCCCCAAAGTCACATTATTGGTTGAACCAATGCTGCTGTGTCGGAAGGTCAAACCAACAGAGCAATGTTTTGCTACAGCACAGAGGCACAGTTCTACACTTTTTTGTGGGGAAAGCAACCTACAAATGGCTGACTTTAAGCTGTCTATGCTTATTAAGCTGAGATAGGAGAAAATATATTGTAACATCATAAAATTGCACACTTCTGCTTTATCAGGGTAAGCATGTGGAATCAGACTTCATCTAGAAAGCCATCCTAAAAAAACAGACATTCTGAAACACTACATATGCTTACCAGTCTACTTTCTACCTAGTTTGCAGTGATGCAGAACACGATCAGATGTGTCCAAGAGGTGAAAAATGTTTTCCAATAGCCTTCCATGTGTTTATAGGGGCTAATGTAGAGGCAGTGACCTGCATGGTTCACTTCTTATTTTACAGATTTTTTTTTTTTAGGTTTTAGTAACAGTTTAATGAAAGTAATAATAGAGCAATCATGTCAGTGACCTAGAGCTCTCCGTCTGTCTTCCAAACTCTCTCTGTGTCTCTCTCAAACTCTCTTACCATCTGTCTCACTTCCTCTTTTGATCTTTCCCATTCGTTCTCTGTCTTTTTTCTTTATTCAACTGTGTGTGTGCATTTTAGCATGCATAATTCGGTACATCATATGGGTGAAAATGTCTGAAAAAAAGCCTGGATACAGGTGAATATGAAAGTTTCAGATGAATGTTTCTATCTGAACCCTGATTTTGAAATTAGACAATGTTTATATTGAATTGTAGATTTAAATAGACAGTTTACCCAAAAATGAAAATTCTGTCATCAATTGCTCATCCTCATGTCGTTCCAAACCCGTAAGACCTTTATTCATTTTCAGAACACAAATTAAGATATTTTTTATGAAATGAGAAAGTTTTCTGACCCTGCATAGAGAGCAACGCAGCTGACACATTCAAGGGCCAGAAAGTAAGGATAATGTTAAAATAGTCCTTGTGACAATGTGTGTCAACAGACTCAGAAGAGAAGAAATTGTTGAATAGTCATTTTTGTTTTTTTTTGTTTTTCCACACAAAAAGTATTTTTGTAGCTTTATAAAATTAAGGTTAAACTACTGATGTCACATGGACTATTTAATGATGTCTTTACTAGAGGTCGACCGATGTATCGGTTTTGCCGATTAATCGGCTGTCTCACTTCCTCTTAATCGACACAGATAGTTGATTGGCGGAATCATCGGTCAATACCATCATTATACAAAGAAGTCCCTATAGTCTTAGTTATACAGCACGAGAGCGGCCTCTAGTGGCGGAAATCACTGATAGCATGTGCTGTTTGTATAGACACGTGATACTGCGCGCTGCACAGAGTGGGGCACTTCAAAGGCGGATTTAAAACATCAACAACTAATAGGTGTGTACAATATACTGTAGTGCATGTTTTCATGTCATTACTAAGTGATAAATTTGTTGACTAGATGCTGCAATAGTAGAGAAAGGACAACAGTATACTTTTGCCCGTTTTGTGATCAAATAAAGTCTTGTAGAATTGAACGCGACGCGTCCAGTGTGTGTGATACCGGATTGCAGCGAGTTCTTCTAGACGCGACGCTGCACTTTTGCCGGTTGTGTGACTAACATATTTGTATATTTTGATTAGATAACCACAAATGTTCTAGAATAGAAGCAGTTAAATTGTGAAAGTACACAATATCCATATGTATGCAGTTTCAATACTGTGGCCTTTGTGTAGATATTTAAAGATGGCCATCTTTAGCTTGATTGTTGATGTAATGGTAACACTTTACAATATTAGTCCATTTGTAACATTAAGATTGATAAAAGCTGTAGAATTGAAGTATTGTTCCTTGTTAGAGTGTGTTAATTTTAGCATTTACTGATAGATTAAAAAAAATTTTACATTTGAATTTCTTTTGTTAACATTAATGAACAATGAACTAAAGTACATTGCTGTCAATGAAGGGTCAGAAAGCTCTCAGATTTTATCGAAAAATATCTTAATTTGTGTTCCAAAGATAAACAAAGGTCTTACGGGTTTAGAACGACATTAGGGTGAGTAATTAATGACAGAATTTTCATTTTTGGGTGAACTATCCCTTTAAGTCAATGATACGGAATGGATTTTCCTAATGTTTTATTGCTCTAATTGTTTCATTGTAACTCCCTAAAGCTTCTGTATAGCTCTGTATTTGAATCCGTTTGAGATTTTCAATGTGGTCTTAGACTTTTGGACCTGACTGTGTGTATTTATAGAAGAAGAAGAAGAATACTGTGGGTAGGGCGATGTCTGAGAGAGCTACAGAAGGGACGGAAGAGATCTGCCGCATTGAGAGGCAGTAAAAATCCACGTGTACTTCCATCCTGCTGTGCTTGGCCCACAGTACTTGTTTCTTTCCATTCTAGAATATTTATAAGGGTATTGTGTAGTGTCAACCAGGCAGGTTTTCTTCCCTCAGACGTCTCTTGAAGTGTTTCCTACATGTGCTGCTGTGCTCTGTGGGGTTGTTACCCTGAAGCTGAATAATCTCTGAAGCTCATGGGCCTTTTACACTGTAGAAAAAGAAACTTCGCTCTGCGTGAAAGAACACAGTCGCTTCTACCATCGCTGAGGATGTTCAAATCGCGCACACGCCACAATCGGCAGCAGTGCTTTAATGAGAGAAAATATGAAGTCTAAAAATACACAGTGTTTCAAATCTAGGTCATAAGTTATTGGCAATTAAGTCCACATGATCAAAACATGCCTTGCCTCGGCGGAATTAAAATAGCTTTTGTGAATTGTCTTCTGGGATTGCGCAGTGCTTAATGTCTTTGTGTGTGTTTTGTGTTCTGCTGTTTTTACAGGAGCATGGAAAGCTCTGACGCCAGCACAGAGGAGATCTTGCCTCCCACCATTCAGAAACTGATGAAGGGATACAACAAGTACCTTAGGCCATTCTTCGGCAGTACGACGATAAAAGCTTTTACATTTACACAAACTATTATCTTGCATAAGTGGATTTTTATCTTCTCTTAAAGTCCTATCATCATCAACAACTGCAATTAAAACAAATGTAAACTCAGCGGAAACGCTCCGGGCTTAAGTTGATGCAGTCCACTCTTGTAACGCATGTAAATTAAGAACCTTTTTTGCTGTCTTTCTCTGTCAGCAGTGTTTTCGCTCTTTAGTGAATGCAATACGTGCTGTTGTGTTTTATTTTTTTCTTCAGATGGGCCTGTTACTGTTGGCATGAGTCTGGATATCGCCAGCATAGACACTATATCGGAAATCAACATGGTATGGTAATCTTACAAACCACAAGCATCCAAATATTATTTCTAAATTACTAAGGTATCACAAAATATCTGTAAATGTTTACTTCAAAGCATATCCACCTTATGCGGAATTAAGCCTATTGGCGAGACTTCTGGTTCATTAGCCCCTATAGGGAAATAACAAGAAGAATGACAACATACAGTAAACGGTAAAACGGTTTGCACCACAAACCAGTGGGTTCATAATTAAAATAATGCATTAAAATAATATGGTAAGACACCAGTTTGCAGTATCAAGCAGCAAAAGGACCTTGAGGCTTTTCAATCTCCAAATCGCCATAGATTTACTGTAACACTAACTGCACCATGGTATTGCAAAAGAGATATGTGGGATATAGGGTGAAACAAGTAAAAAATAAAATACTTTTAATACATAATGACCCTGCAGCTAAATTCGATTGTCAGTTCACCTTTTACTCCTTAATCACGTTCTCTACACACATAATTCACTAAAATATGTGACATCCGCATTCAACAACCGCATTAACTTCTGAAAAATACAGGTAGTGACAAACGCATTTACAGCCCACGTCCACACTCCAAGTTTCAGGAGTGAAAGCCGCATTTAAATGCAAGAGTGAGTCCTGTAAATTATTAATACGTGTGTACAGAACAGCAGTTACTCCCGCCTTTGTAACCATAGTAACATTCAGGTATCTTGCGGGAGTGAATAAGAATGTGGCCATTTGGCCACTACCTGTATTTTTCGGGAGTTAATGCAGTTGTCGAATGTGGTTGTCACTCCCGTAATTTAGTGAATTATGTGTGTATAGAACGCGATTAAGAAGTAAAAGGTCAACTGACAGCTGAATTTAGCTGCAGTGTGTATGTGGACTGTACACACTGCAGGCCACGTACACAGAAATTCTACAGTGTGTACAGAACTGAACCGAACAACTAGTTGTTAATGACAACGCACATCAGAAATATGTCTTTGTCTGTATGTGAGATGTAAGAAAATAACAGTGAAAGAAGTCTTACTCTTACCACATTTTGACACAGGGCAAGCTGCACTCATGAGTCCTGTGGTAAAGTGTCTGTGTTGTCAGATCTTCATAGAAAATAACCTCCTATCAAACAAGGACAAGCACAAAAAACAATAAAACACCCAAATGCTATGGTTACAAATGCAGGAGTGACTGCTGTTCCGTACACACATGGAATGATAATTTATGGGACTCACTCCCACATTTAAATGCGGTTGTTACTCCTGAAACTTGCAGTGTGTAAGTGGCCTACAGGTAGTGACAACCGCATTTACAGGACACATACACACTGCAAGTGTCAGGAGTGACAGACGCATTTAATGCGGGAGTGAGTCCCGTAAATTTTCTTTCCATGTGTGTATGGAACAGCAGTCACTCCCATGAGTGACCATGTTGCCATGTTCTCATATTTACAAGCGCTCTGTGATCTGTTGCGGATATAAGATATATATTTTTTGGTCACTCCTGAAACTTGCAATGTGTATGTGTATGTGGCCAATGACAAAGAATTATTTGCAAATATTGAAATGATGAGGTTTTTTTTATGTGATTCCATTTATTATAATAGAATAGAATAGAATTGAATAGAATTTGTAAAATATAAAAAAATGTAAAAGTTATACCACCTGTAACTATAACCTATATATTTTAGACTTAAAGACCCACAAAAAAACTTTAAAATGAATAGCAATTCAGAAACTGACAACATGTTCATTATGAAAGAGATGTGTTCAAGTTGTATGTATTAATTTGCATTGTATCTTTTTTAATCTTAGTAGAAAAAATGAGTGTCGCATCATTGGCCCATATTTCAAAGAGCCTCTTTGATCTTTAGACAGAGTTGTGTAAGAGCTGAATGTATGATATAAGTCTGAAATGAGCATCTTTGTTCGACCTCCCCAGGATTACACAGCCACCATCTTTCTTCGTCAGCGCTGGACAGACGAGCGCTTGTGTTTTGATGGCAATAAGAGCTTGAGTCTGGATGGGAGACTGGTGGAGCTCCTTTGGGTCCCTGATACGTTCATTGTGGATTCCAAGAAATCCTTCCTGCATGACATCACTGTCGAAAACAGACTGATCCGGATATTCCCCAATGGAACTGTGCTGTATGCCCTGAGGTAGTGAGGTGTCATTCACTGCATCTCTTCTACAGTCAGACACTACTGGGGTCTTATGAAAGGAGATGGTTGAGGAATGGGTTTACTGTTGAAGGACTGACTGGAGAGTTGATAGAGGGATTAGGGCATGAGAGGACAACTAGAAAGAGGCAGGGATAGTTACGGGCCAGTGGAAAGGTCCACAATGACAGAAAACAGGGTAAGTATAGTGGCGGCGGCAAGGGACTCGAAGCTTGTGTACAGATGGGCAGCTGGCATCAAAAATTAAGCTTGAAAGTAGCATCCACAGACAGTGAGCTGATTTCCAGTGTTATATAAGCAACAACATTCTCTCATGAATGTCACTTTTTCTTTTTTCCCCTCTCTGTTTCTCTAGAATTACCACAACGGTGGCCTGCAGTATGGATCTGACCAAATATCCCATGGACAGACAGACGTGCATGCTTCAACTTGAAAGCTGTAGGTCTCAAATAATACGCTATTTTTATAGCCAGAATTTACAACCCAATGGGTTTCATTCACTAGTAACTGCAAAAGTGTTCACAAAATAGAGCATTTATAAGCCTAAGCTACATAACTACATTTTTATGCATAACCATATCAGATAAATGCACCATATTGTAATATATATTTTATTCTTTTATATACAATTATTATATTATACATTTACATAAATTAGACATATACTGTCTAAACTTTTAAATAGTATTATATATTATACTGTTAACAGAATCTAAAAAAAGACATGTATTATAGCATTTACAATATATATATAGAGAGAGAGAGAGAGAGCATATAGACTATAATAATATACATTTATTTATTTTATATTAAGATTAATAACTTTATATTTATATTAATATTAAATCATAAATATCATAAATATGTATAACAGAATATATATTGTAGCATTTAAAATATATTTGTAATTTATATGTATATATTATATCTTTAAAAAAGTTATTTTTAATCTTTTATATTGTTCTTTTATATTAATATTAATATTTATTTTATATTTATATTAATATTACATCATAAGTATCATAAATATGTATAATGTATAAAACAATATACATATATATTCTAGCATTAAAAATATATTTATAATGTATATAATGTATTTAAAGTTTTTTTTTATTCTTTTATTAATAAAAATCTACTAATATTTATTCTTCTATACTTATATAAAATGTATAATTAAATATATTTATCATTTATAACATGCTTAAAATTCTATCTTTCAAAAAGTTTTTTTTCAAATATTTTTTATATTATAAATACATTCTGAACTGACCTTATATTGCTTCTAGTCTCTTTCTGAATCTGCAGTACAGAATGCTTTGTTCCCACCAGTACACATATGCTGTGTGGCAGGCATAAGAGGGTTTAAACCCTTTAAGATACATGCATGTTTCAAACCTTTTTCTAAATTTGTGATGTTCCTGTGAAATATTCATTTCACTAATGATAGATGCTCCAGGTGTACTCACCATGAATGTCCCTTAAGTTGTAAAAAATTCATTTGCATACAGGATCTTCCATATGCTTACTCTGTCTGTTATGTGAGTGTTTGGCTTAATGGATATGAATATTTCCATCAGATTTTATATTATTTAGACACATTATGCTGATATGTTGCATTGATTCTGAAGCCACTGTAAGATATTTAAACCAGCACAGTCATTCACGGTCAAGGTTTACTTTGTCTGCTGGTGTTACATCCGCTTGATGATTTTGGCCAGCTGAATGAACAATACCCTGCTGAAAAGACTAGTATGGCTGGTCACCAGCATATGGTGTGTTTTGGATGCTGGCGTCTCTACCTGGCTTCTACCTTAACAGAAAGACTGCTGTATGTGCCTTTTGGCAATACCAGATGGATTACTCACACAATATGCAGCAGGAGATGAATGA